>JBAFTA010000024.1:13474094-13484448 GCA_036919975.1 Melanotaenia parkinsoni | reverse complement strand
ATGAAACAGAAATGAACAAAAATTTGAAAAAAAAAGGACTGAAAAAATAACCTTTATGTTCCTTTGTGCCTTTGGCTTCAGAAAGCAATGTTTTGCTGAGAGCTAACAATCAGTAGTGCTGCTCTGAACTTGGGAAACAGAGGATCGCTCAAGCAAATCAACTCCACAGCAGGATTTCCGCTGACACTGGTATTGTCTTGTTCTGTTGGGAAAATCTATTTGGAAGCCTGTCGTAGGATTCCTGCAAGGTGGTAAACTAAAACACGAGTTGGATATGTCACAGTCAGGGGTGCTGCTCAGGGAGGGGGAGCAATTCTCTTACTGTAAGGAAGTGAAAGAGGTGATTGATTGGTTTAACTCCAGGACAGATTTGGACATTTGAACACTGACACAATAGCTAAAGCAACAGCTCATGTGAAATATTTAGACACAGAAATGGCTTTGAACTATAATCTTAAGCATTCGGGGTCATTTTAAAAAGAGGCTGTTAGAAGGATAATCTTTACATAATGTTAGATGATAACATTACGTAAACTGTTTGGATTAGTATGGAGATTAACATTTGAGAATTTTTCTTTCATTTTATATCAGTTTAGCTTTATCTGTATAGTCCTACGCCTGTTCACAACAAAGTGGTCTGAAGGCAATTTTAATCTATAGTCCAATTCAGTCCAATTCATTCTAGTCTAATTAGAACCCAGTTAAAACAATTCCATTGTATGATCTTCATTAGTCCATTTTTATAAACATATTCATGTAAGAAAATATTTTTTTCATTGCATCATAGAATGTGTTCCAGCAGATTAAGCCTATGGCCGCTATGTACAGGGATGGATAAAGGTTGCCCAAGCCAGCTTTAACTATAAACTTTATCAAAAAGGAAAGTTTTAAGTCTAATCTTAAAGGTAAAGAGGATGTTTGCTTCCTGAACCCAAACTGGGAGATGATACCTGATGACTCCCATTCTACTTTTAGCGCTGTTTCAAACTAACGCTGGCCTACTTCCATGTATAGTACTGCTTATTTAGCATAGCATCTCACTTGCAAGTGAACACTGGATTGGTTTGCTTACAGACTGTCCGACATTGTTTTCATGAAGGTACACACAGATGCAACATTCATTTTGGTGACCTCTTTATAGTGTAATCAGATTTAATTGTTACCATCACGAATAATAATCTTCCTGTATTTAGATTTATCCTAAGCCAGAAGTTTCACATAGTCTGCTCTGGCTCCTGGAATGCATTTGACTGTGTGTCTGGAGTCTCTAATGCCATGTTTCTGACTATGGAAACTAATGTACCAGTCTTAGTGTAGTCAAAATGTACTGAAAACGTGAAGAAAAAGAAAAGCTCTTATGCATCATCTTGCTCTTTTGTTTGCCTACATGCAAATGTTAAATGATTAGGTGGAAAAATAGATCTAATTTGTGTCAAGAATGTCAGCACATTAATTCATTAATTAAAACAGTGTAATTACGACTAATAAAAACAACTTATCAGTTAAGTGGTTCTTATACTTGAGTGACCTGATAGTTCAAGCTAGGACAAAGTATTGACTAAACAAGACACTGCCATTATCCTGAGGGCATAAACACACCTTGCAGGCCTGCAGCAGTTTATTGAACATAACAGCTCCATTTAATAAGCTGTTGACAACCTAAAACATGAAACCTTATATTGACACAAATATTGGCATTTAATCAGTTAATCATGCTGCCAAAGTATAAAAAACAGTCTCAACTCAATTACTGAGCCATTTCTTCATCTCTTATTAACAAATGTGGATGTCAAGCTGGTAATTTAAGAGAGCAGCCCTGCACTGTGAGCTCAAGTGGCGTGCATGAATTGTTCTGTTTCCACCATCTCCCAAACACTCTTCACAACAGGGAGACTACTTTCTAACAGACTTAGGTTTGTAAAAAAAAGGTTTCAACAACAGCATCACTTTAAATTGGCTGCAGCAGAGTTGCACAGAGGATGTTTTAATCCATAGCAGATTTGGACTTGTTTCACAGGAATCCTTCAATGATTAAACAAAGGAATCAAGGCCTGTGTACTCCGTAAGATGAATTATCTGAGGGCTTAGCAGCGATACACACCAGGAGTCTTAAGCCAAGCAAGAGTGCATGTCTGTTCTCATGCAGAGCAAAACTATGTCCGTGCATATGTATGTGCCAGCATTCAGCTACACACATGAATAGCCACTCGTGTGAAAATATATTCAACACATGCACACGAGCAGTCCCCACAGAGGTTAGCTCCTGTTGAACACTGTTCATTCATGCGCTCATAAAGCATGCTTTTCTCCAAGGTATGGCTTGGCTTGAACTACACAACACATCTATTGCACATAGATGCGCACCTGATCTCATGCCCTTCGTCCTGGATGATAGAGGTAGTAGTCATGAATAAAACATACCATAGTGTCCCAGCTCACTGCTAAATTCACTGACTGAGGAAGTCAAAGCTCCTCTCCTGATTTACCCCCACAAGGAGATGCTAAAGTCCCCCACGTCTCATTACATTACTGACCAGCTTCTGGTTCTCAGAGCGGTTAAAGACCGCCTTTGCATCTCAAGGAGAAATGAGTGATGAAAATGGGAGAGGCATGTGTCTGAATCTCTATTTTACTTCCTTTAAGTGTCATTCATGCATCATGCATGCCTAGATGTGCATAGATTATCACATTGCTGTAAATGTAGTAAATACTGTGAACAATGTCCTGAAGAAGCAGATTAGATGGCTCATAAATTAGGATTCGGAACTTATTAATAATAAATTAATAACTTCAATTAAATTTGCCAAATCATTAGTTTGTTTAGGCAGCCTCCGAGGTTCAAGAGGGACAGGAGAGTACAAACGAAGGACACTCTGTGTTTTCGTGTTGAAGTTATAAATATTATATTTATGGCAATATTCCATCATGGTTACAGGAAGTGGATTTTAAAAAGGTTTTAACCATGGAAAGCACTTTGTGCTGCATTTATGTATGAAAAGTGCTCTACAAATAAAGATTGATTGATTGCTCAGGGACACCTTGACATGAGCTCTCCGGGACGGGATCGAACCGGCAACCCTTAGGTTACAGGACGACCACTCTACCCATTGAGCCAATCATATACCACCTTTCACACAACATGTTATATTTTAAAGTTATTTGCAAATATGAATAAAGATGCACATTTGATATTAATACTCTATATAATACTAGAAGTGCATCCACAGAAAACAAAACAAAACAAAAAACAAACAAGAAAAAAAAAACAGGTTTTACAAGAGAAAGAGAGATGCTATTATTGTTTAAATATTATTTAACAATAAATACAGTGGTATCATTCTCAGATGTATCTGTACATATTTATTTTATAAATTTAAACAAATGACTAAATTACCGGCATCATTGCTGCCATTTAGCCGACGCTTTTCTCTAAAGCGACCTTTTGTGGGCTGTAGCGTTTAGGGTCTTCCCTAAGGCCCCAACTGGAAGGCATTAATATTCACCCCTGTGGGATTCAAAATTATATGATAAATATTGATCATTGACCTTTTATAGCCACCAGAATGGCACTCCCACACGTGCACCAACTTTGGAGTTGATTCTGTTTTATAAAAGGAAACAGGCGTGGGATGTGCGTGCACACGCTTTTATAAATCTGAAAGTTTTTGTGCGCTGCATTTCCTTTTGTCCCTACGTACACCATGTGTAGTTTGCTTTGCTACACACAGGCCCCAGAGGATTAGTGCATATTTTTAGTTTCTCCAATTTACTCTCTTTTGCCTCAAAAAAAAAACAAAAACAAACTATAAGACAGCCATCACTACATCCTGCAGTTACAAAAAAAGAAAGAAAGTTTATTACAACTCATTTCCTGTTTACATTCCTAAACTTTATAACCGCCGAAAAATAAATAAATAAAATATTGCACAAAAAAGGCTAAACTAGCACATTATTTTTTGGAGAATGGCTTACATGATGCTCTCATGCTTGATACAGCTTCATAAACTGGTGCACTGCAAAAGGTTTACAAATGTCTCAAGTTAAATGCAATCATTGTGTTTTCTAATTCAGGATTTATACAAATAATATTTTTGCTCATTAGCAGACATTTTAAGGAGAGTTATTTTTTTACCAGAGAACATATAAAATCTATAACAATGTTCCCACCCCCACCCCCCCACCTCCTAACTCTCTACAGCAATTACCCAGTCATCACCTGCTGAGTCATTGCAGCCACTTGTGAGTGGAAAACGAGGGAGCATATCTATATGAAAGTACAATATGAGCTGAAACAATCACACACTAATGGCAGGCTACTGTAAATACACAAATAACTTAATTACATCCTCAAGGCAAGGCGTAACCACACATGAGCAGATCTGGGAAACCACAAAACACCCAAGCAATAATATGGATGGACGGTATTACAATGGGAAAAATTCAGGGGATGAATTAACGCATACAGCCCTTCTCTCTCTCCCTCTCTCTCACACACACACACACACACAGAGGCAGATGTATCCACAGCGAATTTTCTCTTATCCCCCTTACTTGTCGACATGCAATTAGATAAGCGAGTGCTCAACAAGGCACTTGGCGCCCACATGCTTCCATTTCAAAGCTACTCTCATAAATGTGAAGCTAAACTCCATCAGCCCACTTTGACCAAATTCTGTCAAACACAGCCCCTTGTCCCTCCATAACACAGGGAGTCCCATCCCACCCACCCACCCACTCTAAACTCACTCATTTTCTCTGCTGTCACCCAAAGTTTATTATTAACATTTTAGAACTAAAAAGTGATTAATATAACTGAGTTGTCCAGAGAAGGAACTGAAGAATTACTCAGCAACTGATTATGAAAAAAATGTTTCCCTGAAGTGTTTGCTTGCAGCAAAAAAACAAAAAAACAAAACAAAAAAACAACTCTAAAATAACGATGATAATTATAATAATAATGGTAAAACAAGACGCACGAAGAAGTGTCTGAAGAAGGGCAAGCGCCCGAAATGTCACTGCAATAAATTTTTCAAGACCAGCTTCTGGTTTGCAGACTTTATTTATTTGTCCAAAACAAGACACATGCACATAAAAAATAAATAAAGCAATAACTGCCCACACTGATGCAGTTTCTACACTTATGTTTAAGCTGGAATTCTTGTCAGATGACCTTGTCAAAAATCGCCTTTCCACTCATCTTACCAATGTTGGCAGAGGACCATGAAGTAGGAAGAGAAGCTGTTTCAGGGATCCCTCCTTACAAAGGTAAAAAAAGTCATTTGACCTTAACACATAAGCATAAATCATTACAGTTTTTTTTTGTTTGTTTTGTTTTGTTTGTTACTGTTTTATAGATTAAAAATCTGAGAAAGCCATATTTAATTTGTAGTTTCTGTTTTAGTTCACTCTAAAATCAGAGATCCTGCAAGTGACTTAGATTCATTCTTTGTTGCTGGTTCTATCATATCTATCTATCATATAGCTTTCCAGTTCTGCATTTTCAGAAAGGTTGTATAGTTACTTCATTTGTGGTTATTATTTGGGCAAATTAAAATTTAAAAGCTAAAAGAAAGACTCTAAAACTGAGGCATAAAAAACTTATTTAGTTTTTGAATTCAAGGGAAAGTAGGAAGTAGCTCCTGCAGCCATAAAGTGCATGTCAATGCTACTCTTCTCCAAATTTCCAGCACGTGCCAGTGCCAACCGTAGGCTCTATCTGCTGCTTCCCACCCTCCAACCTTCAGGCAACTGTATTTTTGTCAGGGGGAATCCAGACAGGTTGATGTTTTCCAGCAATCCTAAACCAGCTGTCGGTATTTGATCTCCTTTCGCTGTGGCATCCTATCAACCCTCCTCTTGTGGATTTGTAAAGAACTCTGATGACTCTGAATGCTGGAATTTTCCACGCAAGTTGACCTTCAAAGATTTTTTTTGGCTTCACCCTTCACCTCAGCCTCTGTTCTTCTCTGATAAAGATGGGGTAGCCAAAGTTTGTTCAAAGGAGTTTCCTGATTCCTTTCCCTTCACACAGCTAGCAGCAGTCCTGGTGAGGTTGTTTGACAGACAACCCCCCTTTTTTTCTCTAACAATTTCTGCAACTTTTAAAAAACAGATCTGAAAGCACACTGCTTTTTCATTGTCACTTTTATGTGTTTAAATGAGTGCAACACCATGAATGGAACAGAACACAGCCTGCCTGAAACTACGATGGCCTCATTTGTCCCATATAATTCATCTTGTTTCATGACTCTGACTCGACAGTTTTTTTCTCACCTTCAACTGTGACCTTTCATAAGAGCTATAAATGCTGCTGGCCTCAGGTATGTTTATATGACACTTCATGCAAATGACGTTTTTGACGATAGGCACACTCCTGTAAGACGATATCATTTAGTCACATTGATACAATGAAATAAAATTTAAGTCTTTTTTAGTTAAAGTTTAAAGTAAAGACTTGAATCACATGAAAAACTTATGATAATTCCATGGGTTGCATGTGAGTATTTGTGGATTTAACATTATTACCATGAAAATTCTCTATTCTTTCCATGTGCAAAATATGTGTTTCACATATGCTCCACACATGTTTCACATGTGCAAAACCCCATGTGAAACATCATCTATTTTTCTGTAAGGGAGTTTACTTTCTGAAAAAGCAAATACAACATAAATCACTCAGCTGCTTTGTAAGTCTTTCAGTCATTCCTGAGCGAACATCAGTTATCCATAATTCACTTTCAGTATCAACCTGCATTCAGTTTCCTTTCTAATTAGTCTTTTTTACACAACATTAATTAACAGCAATAAATTCTCTGAGGGCTGTTTATAGAGAGAGACTCTTGGTTGTTAAGTTAGATTACCTCCATTTCTGGTACAGATTAGAAGACAAATATTAAATATGTTTCGATATTGTGAACTGTGCAGAACTGAAACTATGCAAGTATACTGTTATAATTATATATCAGTTTTGTGTTCATGTCTTCTGGATTGGGGGGGATTAGACATTTATCTAGAGGACACTACATTGATGGCAGCCAGTTACAGCAGGAAATCTGATATAATATATTAAATTTAAAATCAATTTATTTTTCCTTTGGTTGTTTTTAATACTTCTATTACTTGTTATACTCTTTTATGCATAATGGTGTATTTTATCTTATCTTATTGAAAAGAAAGGGAGATTTTGATCTGTTTGATCCTTAAACTTAAGCCAATAGAGCGGACAAAAGTGCATAGATTGGACAACAACCTCTAGAGTGAAATTTTCTTGCAACGCAAGGCAAGTTATGTCAGAGTAAACTAAAACCCGAATCTTTCGGCAATGGTGACATCTTTCAACGTCGTCTTACACGTGTGAGCTCAGACCCTGCTTAACCCACGAGGAGCACAAATACAACAATGGCAGACCTCCATTTCATGTTTGTACTGCTACATCTTTTTACTTTATTTGGTCTTTTGAAGCAAAACCTGTTTCTGGTAGAGTTTATGACGTCAGTGAAGATGCATAGATTACATACGCCAGATAACTAGTGGATGGCATGCAACAGATATTTATCCTCAGAAGTTTTTCTCCAGTTTTGTTTTTATATTGATCTTTCAGTTAAAGATACAGAAACTAGAAGTCAGAGCTCATGTTTGTGCAAGAGAGGTGGGGACTGTATGTGTGTGTGTGAGAAAGAACGTATGATCAGATGTGTGATTTATATTCAGAATGTGTTTATATCACGTTAAGCACTTTGTACTCCATTTGTATGAAAAGTGCTTCATAAATAAAGTTCGATTTGATTTGATTTGAATGCTTCTGTTGTGTTTTCCAGTCTTATGAATATGCAGCACACACTTGGGTGTGTTGTTGTAAAGGAGCACTGCCCACTAGAGGCCTGGCATTTGCATTACATCATCTGGCCCTATTTGCATTTCCCCTGCACAGACATAGTTTTCATTCCACTCTTGTGTAAACACTTTTTCTTTTAAATATGCAAAGGAAAACAATTGTGTTTTGAATTCAAGATGTGGTGTAAACAGGTCTTTTGCATATTTGGGAAAGTCGCAAACTTTGAGCTAATTGAGCTAATCTATTTGATCTATTGGATCTTTTATAGCCATTTTCTTCCTTTAAATTAATTATGGTTCTTGCATGTTTAATGAACAAACAACCCTGTCTCTGACTCTGCAAACTTGCAACAGACTGATCTTCTCTGTACAAATCTGTTTGAAAAAGTCAACATAAAATGGTCCTTTTTAACAGCCAATCCTGTTAAAGGTGGATGCACTCTGCTGTGAGACAAAAATGTGTAAAATGTGCTCCCCTAATGCATCAACTGCAGATTTTTCCCATGAAGATTCTTGCATTTGTACTGTTGATCCTCACAGTCGCAACCGAATGTGTGGAAGGGCACCTTGGGGGTCGGTAGAGGGCCGCTGCCCTTCGAGAGGCTGACAGAGTCATTTGTCAAACGAAGAAGGCCATGAATTTACTGCACCCGCTGTCTTATCCGCATGTTTAACCCCCTGCGCTCCACACACACATTCACGCAGATACTCACACAATCCACCTGCCTCTGCGATGTATGCAGTGGGTTCTGGATCTGATGGAATTAGAGAGAGACAGGGACATAGAGTTTATTTAATTAAAAAGAGACAGGAAGAGGACTCAGTGACATCATTTCAATGTCGCTTCTCACCCCCACCCGAAAGTCTTCACTGTCAAAAGCTCCATCTGGTAGACGCATGACACATACACACTCACTTTCATGTCCACACACAGATCCACATGGACACACAGACAAATATGGATGCTGCAAAGTCCCACATTGCGTCAATAGCCTAGTTCAGACAAAAAACAGAGAGAGAAAAAAAGAGAAAAGCTTCTCCGTTTCGCACATTCAAGATGTTAATCAGCTGCTTCACTGCCACCATATGGCTCTGACATTATGCCCATGTTACTGCTCATGCATGGGTCCATCATGCCAGCTCTCTCAGCCTTGTCACATGTAACAGAGCTGAGACACACGCGTCAGATACTGTACCATGTGAAGCTTCAGTTTAACCCTTCCCACCCTTGAAGAGCCTTAACCACAAGCAGGGTGTGCCACTGTAAATAATATCTCAGCAGCTCTGCATCACATATTCACGTGTCTTGTACCCCCCTCTGGTCAATAAATCACGTCCAGGGTGCTCTCATTGAATGCTATGCAGCTCTTTAAATGTTGGTAATTAATGACCTGAAAATGTGGAGGAGGAGCTTGTTCCTGTATTTTGTAACAGCTTATAAAATGTACTATGTAGCTTTCACAGCTGATGTATTTGTACATTGTATTTGTACATTTACCTTATCATTCATTGGACTTCAGCTATAACATATTTTGTTCTGCTTCTGTGAACAACTAGATCGTACAGAAATAACTGAAACAACCACAAGGTCTCAAAAGGAGTAATTGCGTGTTTGCAGCAGGACCACAGAAATAAGGACAATGTAGGTCATTGTTAGAGCTTTGTCATGGTGTCTGCATTACTTTTCTGGTTCCTGAACAACAAAATGAAGTCATAAGTTTAATTTTCTAAAGCAGAAATAAATAAATAAAATGTCTATCTTTATTGTAATTTCACTAAATGAACTGTAGTCAAGCTGCTTTGACAAATGGTTTGTATGATTTCTTACAAAAAAAAGAATTGGTCTTAGATATCTTATCGTTTATAAACACGTCTCTGCTTTCAGGTTTCTTCCCTCAGACCCTAAAAACAGCCGTCATCAAGCCACTACTGAAAAAGAAAAACCTAGAGTCGTCACTCATGAGCAGCTATAGGCCGATATCAACCTCCCCTTTCTTAGTAAGACTATAGAAAAACCTGTATTTCACCAGCTACACAACTTCCTGACACTATATAACTCTTTGGATGTCTACCAGTCAGGTTTTCGGCTACACCACAGCACTGAGACTGCTCTAGTTAAGGTCTTTAATGACATCTGCTTGAGCACAGATATTGGAAACATTTCAATCCTGGTACTGATCTTACTAGACCAGCTGAAGAAGTGGGTAGGACTTTCTGGCACTGCAATTAATTGGTTTGGGTCCTATTTAAAAGACAGGGTTTGCTTTGTGTTTATAGTAACTATAAATATGAGTGACCCAAAAATAACCCGTGGAGTTCCCCAAGGCTCCATCCTGAGGCCACTGCTGTCCAACATCTACATGCTGCCACTTGCTCAAATTATGAAAAACACCACAGTTATGCCGATGACACACAAATCTACATAGCCATCTCACCAGGAGACTACAGTCCGATCCAAACTCTGATCAACTGCATCGATTAAGTTAAGGATTAGATGCACCAGAACTTCCATCAGCTGAAT
>JBAFTA010000024.1:13444906-13467519 GCA_036919975.1 Melanotaenia parkinsoni | reverse complement strand
TTTATTCTTACATTTTAGAACTGTTTCAATGACTTCTTTTTCATCCACTGCAGTGAGATACATAGAACTTAGGTTTCCATCAACCAGACAGGGATTATCATGTGGTTTATCAGGGATGGATTATCAGGGATGGTTTCTGCCAGTTCTGGCCCAATACTTACAAAGAATTTATTAAAACAATCAGCCACATTTGTAATCAGGAGCAGAACATTCAGGTCATCTGGATTGGTATAATGTTTAATCGACAGGAGTTGATTCATTCATGATCTGAATCTTACTCATCATGTAAGATGAGTAAGATTCCCTGGTTCTTTAATGTTTTATAACATTGTGGATAAAATCACTTATTGTGTTTTGAATGGTTGATCGATGCCCCAGTGAATGGTAATGGTAAATGGTCTGTACTTATATAGCGCTTTTATCCAAAGCGCTTTACATATACGTCGCATTCACCCATTCACACACACATTCACACACTGATGGCGGGAGCTGCCATGCAGGGCGCTAACCACGACCCATCAGGAGCAAGTAGGGGTTCGGTGTCTTGCTCAGGGACACCTCGACATGAGCTCTCTGGGCCAGGATCGAACCGGCAACCCTTAGGTTACAGGACGACCACTCTACCCATTGAGCCATGCCGCCCCAGTGCAATGTGCATCAGTTTGATGTTTTAACAGTGACATCACTTAACACAATCAGAAAGGTTTAACCCTAAATCTTCATGTAGGTTATTTGACCTCCAGCCAATCTGCACATAGCCTGCTCTCATTGGCTGAAAAAAGTAAACTACAGTACACTTCTTTGTGGGTGTGTGCTAATGCTAAGTGACGGCATAGTTACTCACGTGCAGGTGCTTTTCCGCCTACCAACTCGAAACAATCATCATGCAAGATTGCATAACTTCCTGTGTTTGTGTGTGGTGGTGTTAGTGAGGTTGGGCAAGAAAAAAATATGACTGTTTCCATGGTATCTGATGGTGTTTACACAGAAATACTCGCCAATCCCGATCTCCTTACTTTTGGTAGGATCAGCAATTATTTCCAATGCTAATATTGGTATCCGCCAAACTCTAGTGACAAGAATAATATATTTCTACCTCTTATAAGAAAACAGGAACACACTTCTTTTCTAGAAATGTAGAAATTCAGTGTCAGCCTGAAACTAAGTGAAATCACATTACCTACAATTTTTGGCCCCTTCAGTGTATACAGAGGGGTACACAGCAGCATCTCTGACTCAAAAGTACAGTTGCCATTTCTGAGCTTGAAAATAGCCTTTCCACTGGGGCTAATTGTAGAATTAAAAGAAAAGGAGAGCAGGAACAGGAAGGAGGGTGGGGGAAGCAGGGTGTGAATGAAAGAAAAGGCAGACAAAGAGGGAATAACTCAAGAAAGCATGAGAAGAAGCAGTAAAACCATTTTGGAAAACACCTGCAGTGGCACGGAAATCAAGCTGATTGCAGTGATTGATTTATATTTTTGTGTGCTTTTTGGATCAGAGGTGTAAATTCGTGCTCGCCATGTGTGCAGCAAGTATTACACGGAAAGGTAAACAACTGTAAAACCAATTTCACAGCATCTGCGTAGGGGAATGAGTTGTGTAGAACCATGTGAGGCACATGTGTGAGGTGTGCGGTGGAAATATAAAATTTTGCAGACTGCTGTATAGTGATTAAAATTACAAACACAACAGAGACTCATGGGGAGGCATCTCGAATCAAGTAAAAAAAACAAAAAAAACAATCAAAGCTCTTAAGTTCAAAACAGATGAGTACAGTCTCAAATATACATACTGCACATGTGCACTCAGCTTTAATATACACTGCTCCTTCCTGACCTTGCAGTGCCCTTATGAAACCGTTTCATCATAAATCTCTCTGGTTTGTTCTCTATACTGATTCAAGGTGCAGCTGGATTTGTTCATACTGATATTGTGGTATCTCTTAAAAAATTATGGCATGTCAGTACTGAGGAGATTAAAACGAATCCTGGAGCACAAATCCCTTTATTCTTTAGTGTTTGTTAGTTATTTAAATTACTAAATAAAATTAAATTACTGTTGAAATCCAAAGTGACAAAATACATGCGTCTGACTCACTTTCAAACAAATAAAGCAGAAAGCAACAACTCTTTATTCAAAAATGTTTTTTTAAAAGAAGACAGAAATAAGTAAAGGGGGTCTTAAATTTTAAGCAACACCATGTCAGACAGTAAAAATGTCTATATTGCTGGTTGTTAAGTGAAGCTGTAATTGACTAAATGTTGAGCTAAAGTAAACTCCAAGCACCCAGTTCAAGAACCACTACAAAAACAGGTTTTCCATGGAAAACAGGGAGGAAGAAGAGCTCTAATTAAAATGTTCTCACATATTTTCTGACCCTCTGTTTTCTTTTATGTACAGTTTGTATTGTTTGTATTGTTGTAAAAGACAAGTGATAGTAACAAGAGGCCAGCTGATGAATATTAATCAGAAGTGAGAACTGGTAGGTTTAAACAAGCTTTTAACATTTCCTACTTTTTTTATTTATATCTCAAGGTTATGTTTTTTATTTATTTATATTTTTATTTACTTTTTATTGTTTTATTCTCAAACCTTTAAATTGAAGCCTTTATTCATTCATAACACAGTTAGGGAAATACACATTTACTTTCTTGTGGAGAAAATGAGGTATAGGGGTATTATAGCAAAATGTTTATGAACAAATCGTGGCACTACATCAGTCTTAATGCTGCACAGTGGAACTTTAAACTGGAGGATTAAATGTCACAAAAAAAAAGAAAAGGAAGTATAGGCTTTAAAAATGCACTAAAATAGAGAAAATGAATAAGTTCTCAGGAAAATTGCATCCATTTAGTCATCTTTACTTACAGTTGGCTCAGATTGTTGCTTTCAGTCAGTGAGGTCATGGTGACAAAATGATGAAAGTGTCATTTCGGAGGAAATCTATTCTCATAAGTAGCAGGAGAAGATGGTATTACTGTGCACAGAGACTGGAAATGAGAGGGAATGAAGAAAATGATGGGAAGGCAGAGACTGTGGTCCTGCAGAGGTAATTTAGTTTCCTCTGCCACATAAGGACATTCCATGTGAAACAGTGGGGAAACTCCATTTAGTTGTGTCAGAGAACCCAACGGGCTTAGCAAAGATTAGACAGCGAGCACAAAAGCTCTCTGCATTAAACAAGCGCAGGCAGATCAGGAGTAGCTGAGTCCTATCATCAACCAAAAATTATGGCTCAATTACAAAACCATCTTCTCACACTAAAAACCCTCAAACACATTTTTGCCCTTTTTTAAATGCTTGAGTTTCATTCTTCTTACAAGCTTCATTGTTTTTTGTTTCCAGTAATACAGAGAAAACCTACAGTTTAGTAAACAGAATAGGGATCATGCAAAATATTTTTATTTTTATTCAGACTGAATGATGAATTCAACATTTAACCAGTTTTTACAGATATTACAATACTCTCTTTGACCTGGCCAAATGCTTGTTAAAGCAAATGCAAACTTAGCTCACCATTACATTTAAAGCAATCAGAGTCAGGAAGAAAGTATGGGTGCCAGACAGGTTCATTTGAGTTATTTGGAAACTGAAAATCTAATGAAAAAAAAATTCCAGTGAGCATAAATGGGCATTCCCTGCATGACAGTATGTTATTTCTGTGAAACGACAGAGGATAATGGCCAAACAAGATCAAGCTAACAGCAATATGAAAAAAACACAGATTGCAACCAAACCTTGAAACAGATGGGTCATGGCAGCAGAAGACCACACTGGGAGCAATGCTTTCAGCTAAAAGCTGGAAATTGAGACTATAGTGGCTAGAAACTGACCAAAATTATACAATGGATGTTTGGACAAATGTTACATCCTCATCTCTCACTCTACCAAACCTGCTAGACTTGCTTGGCCCATCAAGCAAGTCACTGAGTCACTGTCACTAATGCTGGAGGAAAATCAGAGCATTAACTTTGTAATCAGGCACAGCAGAGAATGACATCCCAGCTGCTAAATATTTCTCTATGTATAAAACCCTTTTGCTCATCCTATTTAACTTGAAGCTGTTATTATTGCTCCTTAATAATGGCCTTTTCTTCTGTATCTGAAAGAAAGATGAACATGTCAGTGCTGTGCCCTGCAACACTGACCCTGGCAATACTTTCTAATGGGCTTTTGATGGCAACCAGCAAGGCTTTTCTGCATTTTATTTGCCCATTGTTAGCATCTATGAAAGGACCTTTCAAATTCAAAGTAATTGCAGACATTCACTACTTGTTGGTGTCACAATATTCAACTTATAATCCTTTGTTGCAATCTGCCGATTTACCTCCAGATGTCACCATATTCTTCTCACTGGATCTTTGATTCACACACAAAGCTGAAAATGTGTAAAGAGGACACACATTGTTTAAAATGACAAATAAAGCCATACTGACTGAGTCAGTTTGTCTTCCTTTCCTCACAAGGATGCTGTGTAGGTGCTTCATCTCTTACGAAACCAGTCTTTGTATTGTTTGTTGGAGAATAAATAACAGTAAAAAAAAAAAGTTGAACAACCTGTAAGAAACCTACAGTATATTGTCCTTTCTTGACAGTTTGACCTTGTTCTTCATTTATTTTATGAAGAACAAAGAAAAAAGAAATCTGAGCTTCCACCATCAGCTTAGACCTATCTCGATAGAGCTTAAACAAATCCTATCAAGTTTTAAGATTAAATTTTGAGAGTCTTCCAGCCTCCTTTAGAGGTTGGAAAAACCTTCACAGAACTTTTGGAATTAGATTATAAAGCAGCTTAACCACCAGGTGGATTTCTAACGTTCACTCATCTTCATTATGAGAGCAGGTTTGACATCTTTATGTTCAGAAAGAAAGCAAGCTGAACAAACCCTGGTCCTCTTGCTTTCTGTATTAGAGTCCCAGCTGTGTGTAGTCCAGAGCCTGTCTGGGTGACTCGATGGTCAGGGCCACAATGGTTTTCCCTCTCCTTCCAGTAAATGGAATGAACAGTTAGAGGATGATAAACAGATTGCCATGATGGATGAGAGCCGGAGGAGGATCTTTCAATCAATCTGTCATCAACAGTTTCCATCTCATCCGTGGATATAAGACTGGTGTCATGGTCGATACTGGCAGGTTTCTTTCACTAGGGGATGTGTGTGTTTGTGTTTGCATTCATACTTTCATCAGAAAGAGAGGTGTGTGAATTTGTTTTCTCTGTTTGATGAAAGTTGGTGTACTAATGACAAGAATATGAGCGTAAATTGAGCAAACTGTCACATCTGTTACCTGGAAATACTCACTGATATTACACATCGGTCAAAACAAATGCTCACCGGACCAAATAGCTCAGCTCTCCTGATCCTTTAGTCTCCAAGTGCAAAAGTATTTTTTATTTAAACCAAAAAAAAGGCATTTTTTCCAACTTTGCTCCTTATTTTATCCTTGTACATTGTGTTTGCACCCTTTATCAGGTACAAATCAATAGTGTGTGCAACAATATTGTGGAAGCAGATGATCAAATATAAGTTGTGACCTTTAATATAGTAGTTGAGATAAGATTCTCATCAGTGTCTCCACAGCTTTCTGGACTTTCACTCACAGTCGGTTAGTTGTGTTCACTCATCATGAACAAGCAGTTCTGATAAGACCAACAAAAGCACATTTTTTTTTTCTAAAAATAGTTAATTTCAGCCTTATTTCATTGCGGTCTTTAAAATGTAGTAAGAAAATATCTACAATTCTGTTAAGATAAAAAAATGTTTGAGCTTTTTCCAGCTTTGGGCACTGCTGCCTGTAGATCAGCTCATAATGGAGTCAGTGCTTTGAAAAAGTATTTGACATCACATTTGCAAAATACCTGACTCAAATTCAAGGACAGTTTTAAGACAAGGACAAGTATGCACCCACTGATGGACTCACTGAAAGCTGATGATGCATGAGTCACTGAACTGTCATCAAGGGCATTGCATTGTGTCCACAAGTCGAAGGTGCGCTGTAGTGCAAATACTAATGGAAAAAATGACTAAATAAAGCAATGCAATGGAGGGGCTTTGTATGAACAACATGAGTCAGATGGTTTGTAACACAAAAGCATCTGGGAAGTCATCCATGGAAACCGAACAAGGATGGGCAAATTAAAAAACTATTACTTGGCAAATAATTAGATGAACCGTCTGTGTCACCATTAACTACCAGTCGAGCCAGAAAATTCAACTTTTGCTGATGCCAGTCAGAACAAAGCAAAAACATCTTTGCAGTTAAAAAAAATCCTTTTATTTATTTTTTTATTGCTATCTCTTGAAGCTGCTATTGACTGTTGTCACACCTAAAATCTACAGGTTCCAGGACAAACAAATCCAGGCAGGTCCCACAAGTAAACAAATTAGCATCACTGCATGTCTCTGTGATATACTTAGTCACTTTTAGGCACACTTGTTACATGATAACACAAATAGCTGATCAGCCAATCACATGCCCACAACTTAATAACCTCTGTTTCACGTCTTGTACTCACAAATTTAAATACATTAACATGAATCCAATGCAATTGTAGAAAGTGCTCTATACAATGAGCGGTGAAGTGCAGACTGGGATGGTATTGACATTCACTGTCAATAGTGGTTTAATGCATGTCTTCAATTTGCCTTTTAAGAACAGAGTTTTTTCAAATTCAAGATAAAAGTAGCTAAAGTTGTTTCCATTTACAAAACAGGAGATGAACACCACTACAGCAATTACAGGCCCATTTTAGTACTTTCCCAGTTCTGTAAAATATTGGAACATAATGGGGATCATAAAGCGGTTTGACAGTTTTGTAGAGAAACATCAGCTGCTGAGTGACAGTCAGAATGGCTTTAAGAGTAGCAGATCAACATCCTTGTTTGAGATTGAGATGGTAGAAGAAATAACTAAATTTATTAATACAAAGAGATATGCACTTGGAATATTTCTTGAACTGAGGAAAGCATTTGACACTGTCAACCATGACATATTGTTTAGAAAAATGGGGAAGTATGGCTTCTGAGGTATTGTTCTGAACTCATTTAAAGAGCTATTTACATAACAGGCAACAATGTGTACAGATAAATCAATATAAGTCTGGACTGAAGAATATTACATGTTGGGTACCTCAAAGATCAGTGTTAGGTCCAAAAATATTTATTATGTATAATAATGATATTTACAAAGTATCAAATACAAACAGGTTTGTGTTATTTGCAGATGACACAAATATATTTTGTTCAGGTGTGGAACTGCAGCAGCTTGTGGAGGTGGTCACGACTAAAAATGTGGTTTGATAAAAATAAATTGTCATTAAATTTGAATAAAACTAGTTTTATGATGTTTGGAAATCATAAGAAAAATGTTGAAGTAAAATTAACTATTGATAGAGTTAATGAAATTAAATCTCTTGGTGTGATCTTCGACTACAAAATCTGTTGGAAACCACACATTAGTTATGTTCGGGGGACGTTGGCACGGAGCATTGCTGTTGATGGGTATTTTTCTATCATAAAATAAGACACAAAGAACTCAGAGTGAAGTCAGCTTCACCATGATCGGAACAGACGGTGGTTCAGCACTCAGTGAGTGTCTGGTGTCAACTCCGAAGTCTCAACCCCAGCGCAGCCTCTTTATTGAGCAGATATCGCACTTCAGTAGAGCAAGCAAAGTTCAAACAGGGAAACACATCAGCATACATCACTTCATGACCCTTATCGCACAGAGCAGTGACCACCACATCCTGTCCTCTGCAGGGCGGGAATCCGCAAATCATTACCCAACCTTAAGGCAGAAACTTTAAACTGTCAACTTTAAACTGTCAACTTCTGCTTACTCTAACAGCCGTCTTGGGAAAAACAAGGCACATACTAAATATTGTGAACTTAGATGAACTTATATTGTTCATTAGTTTTACCATACATGAGTTACTGTGTAAAGGTGTGGGGAAATACATACAAAAGTATTATACAAACAATAAATACAATGCACAAAAGGGCCATTAGCTAAATAATGACAGGTATAGAGATCATACAAATGAACACTTTTTTTTAAAAAAATACTGTAAAGAAGCCTTTAAAAAAATGTGTGGATCCAGGCAGTTATCCGGATCACCCCCAAAATCTAATCACTTCTTTCCATTTTGGCGTTTTACTTCCTACATTTTCATATCAGAAACCACTGGTGAAAATGCAAGTGCTGAGGCAACACCTGATGGATGTAGTAGCCGGATAGCTGGATGTAGTAGGAATAATCCTCCTTAACTTTCTGGCTAGAAAATTAGAGTCACTGCACTTCTTAGCTTCTGGCAAACCTCAACTTCAGAAAAGAAATAAATGAATGGATGAACGGATGAATCAATGTTATGCTAAACATTGATTCACAAACCAGAGAGATGCATATAATTCAAGAATGGTGGTAATATTACTCTAAGTATATTCAAATATATGCAACAAAGATTAAAGCATCTAGGTCAGTCGAGTGCAACTTTGATGCAAGAAATGTTCCTCTGAGACAAAAATAGAGAGGGAAACATAAAGAAAAACTTGCAGAAGCCTTGAGATACTGTTGACAGGATTCATAGATCAATACATGTTCTGGTGAGAACATGCACAGCTCGGAGTATTAACCCTGCTGCAGCTCTTCAAAGTGTTGGAGAACTTGATGCAATCATCCCAGCAGCAGAGATTCCAAGTTAGAGTGTTGCTGGGAAGGAAGCCAGGGAGCAGCATTGATTAACAACATTATCACCTACCGACCATCCTCAGTGCAAACTCATTGACACATGCAGGCATCCAAGGTTACTGCAGGATTTTATTCAGTTCAATACTGACTGCTGAGCACAGACCACTCAATGAATTTTTCAAGGCCTTGGATTTCTCGCATAAAACAAGATTTTTTTTTATTATTATTTTTTTATTAATATTATTGTTGTTATTCTTCTTTGCAGGCAAGCTAGGCTGTATTTACTTTGTGAGTTACTCTGCATCAAAACCAAGTTATCTCTTCTTGCCAATAAAACCATCAACTCATAGTTTTAGAAGGCCCTTTAAAAGCAGGGTGTAGCACATGAACACACTATTTTGTTATTCAGCTGTCTTGTTTGTTTTCATCTTCTGCGGAAGAATTATGACTTCATAACATCTTTTAGTATTTGAAGTAAACATGTGTGATAGAAAGAGAAAAAACAAATAACTCTGGAGCTGTCTGAAGAAAGCACAAAGTGCTAGAAAAGGCTGGCAAGGACAGTTTTATCAATAACTTCACACTGTAACGGTTCTATAATGGTTGTCTTCTACTTGTCTGCAGATGTTTCTTTTTAGATAATTTGCATCTCTGCTTATTTCACATCCACTTTTAGCCATTCAGACCTTATGGACATCAATCTATTTGCTATGCTGGGGGGTTTAGCTAAGCTGTCACTGGACTGGAGGTGGGGCACATCTGTGGGTGGGTTACCAGTCCATTAGGAGCTAACACAGATATAATCCCACCGATGACCAATTTAGAAACACTGGGCTTGTTTTTGGCTTGTGGGAAGAAGCTGAAGCACCCAGTGAAAATGCGCTTAGAAAAAAACAAACAAAACAAAAAAATCTCGTTCTGCCTCTTATTGGTCATAATTGTCTATGTGACATGCTATCATTCTGGGTGTTTATTTGCATCTGGTTATTTTGTGTCTCCGAGATGAAACTAAAGCAACCCTGATTCATTCTAATACATGCAGTCCTTATTAACAAATTTAAAATCTAAAATATCACACAGACCACACCATCTTTGCATGAAAAACAGATGACTCTTTAACAGATCACATTAAGACTGAAGACTACAACAGCCGTCTGTATAGTCTGGGTATTAAAAGTAACAAACTTTTTAAGAGATATATTTATAAAATATTGTTAAAGTATTTGTCCACAAACTCTTCAAACCTATTTTAGTCAGTTTGTTGTCTGATCAAAGTGGTTTAATCTCCCTGCAGAAGCTAGATTTCTAGCTTATTCATCTCAAGTTATCATTGAAGTTATCATTCAAGTGATACTGCCTTGTATTAGTATCCTCATTGTCTGTCTGCATGTTCGGCCACGCAGTGTTGCTGTGCCACCTGAGCCAGCAGCCAGAGCAATGCCGGTGATTAATGCTGGCAGGACAGAGTTGATGTATGATAAACAAACAATCTAGCCGCCCAGTTGATGTTCGAGGAAGCATCGACTGCCTCCTGCCATCTGTTGTGGAAATAACTTTGCTGCTGCATGTTAGTCGACATCAATCTGACATGAAGGTACAGAGAGAGCTCTGTGATTTTTAAATAAGTGTGTTATACACTCCTGTGTATGCCTGCAGAATGTGGAAGACTTGAAGCACGTGTGAAGCACAGATGTGCTGCATAAATAAGCAGGTGCTGCTTAAAACATATATTACAATGCATGAGTCAGGCTGAACCCAACATATACTCATGACTATTATTGAGAGTATTTTATGCCTTTCCAAATCCTTAATTCATAAGAAAGAGTTACAACTTTCTTTAAAAGTTCTCATTAATTATAACTGTCCAAAGGCAGCACAGATTTGAAGGAAGCACTATGGACTGAAGGCTGCAGTGATAACACCATCTGGTGGTTTCTTGTGAACACTGCTGTGCCAAAGCTTCAGGACAGCCTGAGCTGAATCAGACATGATTCTCCATTTATCACACAACAGCATATTCAGGTTCACTGCTTTGTAACTTATGTTTTGTTTTTTTTCCCCCAGTAGAATAAAAAATGTACTGGAATTGTGCATGCTGTGATTTAAAACTGAATGCTGCTCCATGGATCACATTGATTTCTGCAATTTTACTCAGCCTTGCTTAACATTCAGCATCAGCAGCTCAAGATCTACATTTTCTTGCCCACCCCCTTAATGCTTTGATACTCTGCTGTTTTTTTATTTATTTATTTAGACATATACTTCAAACAAGAACTGCACCCACGATGACTAAAATCTCCATTTAGAGTAAGTGAATTCACAAATACAAGAATTTTAATAACATGACTAATACTGGCTAATTTAACTTTATAAGCTGGATCAGTTCTAAGTCTGCCTGTTGGGTCACTGGCAGACCTATGACAGACCCATTGTTAACATTAATAGTTTCACCTGTGTTCTCTGTCAGTCCTGCTTAAAAGAAACTGGTTCCAAAATCTATAAAGATTCATGTTTTAAAACATTAGGTTTAAACACCAGCTATGCTACCTGCATGATGACAAACTTTTAGATGTTTTTGTATGTGTAGTAAAGCATCTAAAAACAAGGCCTTTCACTGCAGATGCACAGCTGTAACTTTGACAGCCCTCTTCTAATTACATATCTTGTAAGCACCGGCCCCAAAACGTGTTTCGTGATTATTTTTCACTCTTGTTTTTTTCCCTGTTGTGAAAAAAAAGTGTCTTCTAGGAAAAAATACCCAAAACTAAAGACTAGAGATTTTTTTATTTTATTTTTTATTTCAAAAGGAATACTGAGTATTAGTATCTTATTCTCACTACTGTCTCCACTTATAATACATATCTTATTTATTACAAACAAGATGCATATTGCAACAAATGAATACATGATTACAGACTTTCTTAATTCAGACATCACAGGCAGATAAACATGACCATTACAGGTGAGGAACACAGGTTTCACTACGAAGGCAGTTTCTTTCTCACAGTCTCATACACGCACACACAGACACACACTTAATACTTTTAAAGTTGTGCATTTACCAGAAAAGAATCAAGATTGGATTTGGTCCCAAACAACCAGAGGGATGCCATCAGTGGCACAGAGGCAATTATTTAACAGAACCAGAAATATTCAGTACCAAGCTTATAGGTTTGAATTGCCTTCAATTAATTAAGTTTATCAGGAAGTAGAATTTTTCTTTTTAATTCTGATTTCCTCTTAAAGTATCAATAAAAAAAAGACTGAATATGTTTCTGCAGTAGTTACAACTGAAAAGTCGGATTTCTGGCCCAGACTTATGATCTGAGATCAAAAATTCGGGGAACTTTGATCTGAACTTTGGTTTGTTTCACTTTTCTTTGTTAACTTCAAAGTCTAAGCTTCTGCACTCCTCTGTGCACGGAGCTGGCTCTTTCCATTAAATGTAGAAAAGATGAATCACTCCCTCGACTTTCAACACTAAACATTCTTACACAAAAATCAGCGTAACTGAGTAAACAAACACACATATCGGTATGTTACATAATTAAAATATGAAAGTAACCTTTTTTTAACCATAGAAAAAAAAAGAGTAATAATTGCACACAAGTGTAGGCTAAAATCTTTCCATTACAGTGTAACATAAAAATGGCACTGCTGTTAAAAATAGAGCAACAGTTCAACAAAATTGTACGTTTTTTTTTTTATAAGCTTTTACAAAATGAGGGCATAAATTTTTTGTTCTTTTTCAAATGAAAAAAAAAAAGAAAAGTGTTTGAGCAGGATAAAAAAAACAATATATTTGTGTACAAAATGAGTTTTGTTTTTAAAACAAACCCTTGCTCTTCTTCAGATTCTTCTGTTTCCAGTTTGGCAGGGCATTGAACTCAACTCGACTCATCCCAAAAAGTGTCTGTAGAACAACAAAGAAAGAGAATAAATGCACCTCAGTACATGGTTTCTATAGGTTCTAGGTGAATGTGGTCAATTACTGTAACATTTTATTACATAAATATCTTAGAATTGTCTTTATCTGTAGTCTGTATCAGTGTTGTGGGAATATTTAGCACATCTAAGCACATCTGCTTTAATGGGCTGTCATATATGTCCTAGCTTCTTTAATTGTGGGTTTTTATTGTTTCTTTTTGAATATCAGGATAACATGTTCTGCCAAGAATCTTCCATTTGTGACAACAGGCTCATTTAAGGGATTTAGTAAGCATATCCTACCTTGAAGTCCTGGTCAGACAGGTAGTCCTCCAGGCGTAGAGGGTCCACTCCCTCAGGCAGTGGCTTCCTGGTCAGCTCCTCAATGGAGTACTGCTCCTTACTGAGTTTAGACAGCGCCTCTTTCACCATGACCACTTTGTTTTTGGAGTTATCACCCTGAAAACACATTTAACTTAACATTAGGCAAATACAAAACTCAAGAAGAAGCTGCTTAGTCAGGCAATTTAAAGTAGAAAAAAAAGAAAGAGGTCAGCCACCTGAGAAGGGATACTGGTGTCCTCTTCCCAGTACGGGAAGATGTTGGTGAACGTCAGGGGTTCACTGCCTGCAAGGACCAGATAAGCTTGAGGAGGACGCCGAGGATTCTTCTCTGTAAGTCAAGTATAACAGTTTTAGAAGCAATTAAAACATACATTTAATACAAATAAAAAAAAACAACTTGCCAGCTACTCATGTTGAGTGGAAAAGATGGTTTACACCTTGTGGCTAAGAAAGACGATTACTTGATAAACTGGATTACTACTCATAAAAAAAAAGAAACTCCTCACATGTTTACTGCAATCTCTCCTCACATCAGGTTCTAATATCCCCAATTCTGCATTATTACCTACAATTCAGTTTGGCCTCCTTTCCCACTTTAATTATTTTCTTCTTTTCACTACTGTGTGAATTAAAAAAAAATCAAAAAATGTGAAAATGAATGAATAAATCAACATCGTAAATGAGAAAATATGGGAGAAACACCTTTGCAGTACTGCAGCACAGTCTCCATGGCACACTTTCTCTCGTTGTCCCAGCGCATCTTCGCAGAGCCGGTGCACCCAGCATCTTCAGGCTGCCAGCCCTGCCACAGATACACCTCCATGTGGTTGTCCAGCATAAATAAGGCTGAAAGATATTAACACAAGAATTTAATAAGATAGTATCCAGTAGCAACAGATAAGGGTGTCATCTTTTGAGGTTGTTGAAAAGGCTTCAAAGTTGTACAATAAAATCTACTGTAGCAAAATATAAATTTTAAGGTTAAAGGATGAATCCAGAGAGCAAAGATCAGAGTTCTGTGGTACAATGACAGATGTATAAGAAAAGAAGTTGTGATGTTTATTGACCTGTGAGGAGGATGCATCATTCATTTAGAACTGTTTGTATTGTTTGAAAACAGATAAACAAATCCCTGGTTGAGTTTCTGCTTGGGTTTTGTGATACCTGGCTGTTGTGTGTTGTAGAGGTTCTCTTGCAGGAAAGGCATGGCCATGACGCCCTCTGCCACCCTAGCACGATACAGCTGCTCCTCCCCTTCAAACACTCCAGAGCTGGCGCTCAGCCGGAAGAGTCTGGGTGTAAAGTTGTACTTTCCTGGATCTACAGATGACACACGCACACAAAGACTCACCAATGATCCTCACTCTTAGGTCTACTGAGTTGCTAAGAGTGTCTAAACAGCCTTCTGGATCATACCTTGCAGCATGCAGTCATAAGCCTTTTTGTCCTGCAAGCCTAAAGCCTTCACAAACTCTGTGGGTTCAGATCCTTCCTCCACCTCTTCAACTTTCAGCTTGCTGGTGCTACTCAGTCCTAACTCTGAGGGATGCCTTGAAAACAAAGAAAACTGTCAGTCAGCCATAGCCAGACATCCTTTAACCACTTTTCCTCCTGCATATGCAGTATGTGCCTCACCTCTGGGTCAGTTTGTCCACTGCCCTTTTGGCCACCAGCTTAGCACCTGCATTTGCTTTGCACCCATGCCATAAGTAGAGTTGGCCTTTCTGAGCTTCCAGCAGCACCATGCTGGCACGAGAGCGCAGACTGGCACACTGGCAGTCAACTTCCACCAGAGAGGCCTCCGCCTCTGCCTCACCACGGACACAAAACAACCTCCAGCTCCCTACAGACAGGAAGCAGACACGGTGTAAAGTGTGCTCTGAAAGACTGTTATCACAATGACAGAATATGCTCTTTCAAAACAAAATTCAAAATATGATCAGAGAGTAATGTGTTAATCGTGGTGTGTTTGGAGCAGTATTTTACATCATTTGTACCTGTGTTGTTGGTACTGTTTTCTCTACTTCCTTTGTGGATGATCAAACCTCCCTGGAAGAGCTGCAGGAAGCACGGGGGCTCTTTTCCTTGACTCACTAGCACCTTGATTGAATGAAAAATTTCATTTGGATTGATGTAATAGTAACAGCCTAAAATGAATATTTTCAGTTACACAGTAGTGATCATGTGTCGGTTATGAACAGAAACCCACTTGTGAGCCCCGGTGGCTGCCCAGCTCCACAGTCATCAGAGCTGAAGTTCCTTTCTCACTGACACTGGAGTGACGGCCCTGCCAAAAAAAACAAGCGATCCTCTCTCGGCCAGGACCTCCAGTACTCCACTCCCCTGGTTTCTGCCGCTTCCCCACTGACACAACAGAACCACAGTAGACTCAGAAGTGCTTTCACTTAACAGACTTAACCTTGAAATCATTTTACATCTAACCAGCAACCCCCACATTTACTTATTTTTGTATGACTTACCAAGAGTGGTGATAGAGTACTTCCAGCGGATGATGTAAGCATCGCCCTCATGCAGGTGGCCCAAACTCTCCTGGGGTAATTCCTCCTCTCCATGCTCTTTGATATGCCAGGCTTCCACAGTCACCGTGTCCAACGCTGCCTGTCTTCCATCCTCAATCCTCACCAGACCGTTACCCCGCTGGACATCAACCCCCTCCAGAACTGTCTTCACTGGCTCTGGCTCATTGTTCAGCAGGGCTTTGGCATCACAGGGCTGCAGGTCCAAATCAAGAGGGGAACGTGGGATGGAGCGGTCTGGACTCTGAGTAAAAAGAGAGTGCTATTGGTTGGTCTGTATTTGTTACTTTACACAGTATATGTACATTGTTTATGTAATTTTTTCTATTAAAATGTTTCCTTTCTTTATGTTTCAAAATAATCTTGACACTTTTCTTTCTTAGTCATGTAGTCACTTGTATTAGTTACTATGTATTCAGACCCCTTAACTTAGTTCTCATATAGCTTAAGCACATCTGAAGTGATAATAGTTTCAAGTATTTTTGAAAATTAAACTACAAGCGCTACAAATTTTTCTTTTAGAAGTTTGATTGTTTAGATGCCGACTCAGCTCGGCCTTCTGCAGAGATTTATTGAAATGTTGAATTTCTACCCAGCCTAAAGTTATGAAGACCCAGGAAAAGGTTTTCACTCAGGAATACTGTGTATTTTTATTGTATTTATTATTCTCTTTATTCTGACTAGTATGCCAGTCTCTGTTATAAAAAAAAGTCCACAGTATGATGCTGCTATTATCTTGTTTAAACAAAGGGATGTATTAATGGGGTCATGCTCACCATCTGGTTTCCATCACACTCGTTTTTTGGCATCATGTTCAGATAGTTCCTTCAATTCTTTCTCAGATAGAATTTAGCTTTTTATGATCTAGGAGTCATTTGGATTTTTTTGGGGCAAATTTCTAGCAGGTTGTCATGAGCATTTTAGTGAACACTGGCTTCTGTTTAGCCACTCCAACATAAAGGCCTAAGTGGTGGATTGCAGCATCAATGGTTTTCCTGCTCCAGGTTTCTCCCATCTCTACTATAGGAGTGTGGATCTCACTCATTGTGAACATTGGATTACTGTTTGATCAAAGCCTTTTATCTCCAATTACTGTGTGTAACTGGGCAGCCAGGTTTAATAAAGTGAAATCCAAATTTGTTTTCTTTGAAATGGAGCTGCTGTAATTTAAGGAACTTAAAAATGTTCTTATATCCTTCCCCAGATCTTTGATGTGACACAATCACACACAATCCTGCTTCACCCTAAAATAAATTTGTGTCATCTTAATTATGTCTAATTAATTTAATAGATACAAGTGTGCTCCAGTGAAGTTGATGAAGCTCCGCCAGGATGACTGTCAAAGAATCAGAAGTCTTATTTTAAATAGGTTATTTTAGTTTTTATTATTAATAACTTAACAACATACTTCAAAAACCTGTTCCTGCTTTGTCTACTTTGAGTAGACTGATGACACAAATGTAAGTTATTTTAAGTTTGCGGGCAACGTGGGAAATTTGAAAGGGTCAGGACTGTAGTTAATTTATTATATACTAAATTTATTGATGAGAAAAACTATCCTGATATCTACAAAAAAATACTAAACAAACACACGACAGCTGTCACGGATGATGTATTCAACACAGAAACTCCCTCGGTTTAATCTCATCTACCTTGAGTTCCTCTGTGGGAGCTGCTTCCTCTTTTTTCCTCTCAGCCCAGTCCAGGAACTTCTCCCTAAACAGGGACGTCTCATTGTGCTCCGACAGTCGGCCAAACAAAGCCCAGCTTGGACGTCCCTCTCCTTTCCTGCAAATAACACATATCATACACTCACATACACACACAAAATGCCTCATCTGTGTAACTGTGTTGCTCTAGTAAATCCACTAGGGGGCTGCATCAACACAAGAAATAATATAGCAAATTTTTCTGCCCACTTTCTGTTCATTTATTAAATGTGAAGTACTAAACATAAAAGTCAAATTACAGCATGAGGCAAAAAGTGTGCAGAGTTAGCTGCTTTGGTATGAGTTAGACCTAATACTCACTGCGGCCCGTCCTTGTTTGTGCAGGAGGCATCTAAAGGGTTGACTCTGCAGTTGCTGTAGTCATAGCTGCCGCTGTAGAGCTGTTTGCCCAGTTTAACAGCTACTTTTCTGTCACCCAAGGGCACATCTTTCCCATGCCATACGTACACTTCACTGCCAAAGTCAAACACTAAGACCTGGTGTGTGCAAGTAGCAACAGGAGAAAGAAAGAGACAACATTTAAGAAGTTTAGGTTGTTATTTCGTAATGTAAAATGAATGAAAATTGTTTTTCACATTTAATATAACGTCTTAAGCATGTAAGTGATGTTACCTCTTTAGAGTTGAGCAGGGATACACTTGGGATGGAGGCCCAGGCATCTTCATGAGGCACCAGTTTGTCTCCCTGGAGTCTGTACACTCCAATAGAGTCCACCACCCCACTCTCATACAGCTCATCCTCCTCTGGCTCTCCTGCTCCTGTAACATGGCCACAGTGAATTTATCAGGGTCATAATACGTACAGTGTGGCAGGGTGGACTGTGTGTTAGACAGGATCAATACAACTGAATTCGTATGGGTGGAACAGAACTTAAGTATTTTAGTATTATTAGAGGTATAAAGGTGTCAGCCTGTGTGGTAAAGATGCAGATTTGTACCTCTGTATTGGGTCTTTCCTCCCAGGAGGCTCCAGAACTCTTTGGCCCATCTGCTCTCAGTGTTGATGCCCTCCTCCAGAACAGTTACCTGAGGGGCCTTACAACCAAGGTCCCTCTTTGCCTGAACAAATGATGCCATCTCTGATGCCTGTTAGTATGAAGCATATTGTATGTTATGTCTTTAGAGTGCTCTGTGAAAGATCTACTGAAATATGAGTCTAAATGAACAACAGACAGTCTTCTATCACTTTGAGGCAGTGAGTGTGTGTTGACTGTAGTGAAAATAAAATCACGAGTGTAGAGCCACATCTGCAGCTCATGTAATCCTTCCGTGCTGCCCTTATGTTTGGAAAATGCAGCTCAGCAAAGTTTTCTCTAGGAAATTAAATCTGTTACAGATTGATAAGAATATGAAATTTCCAACAGAATGTGGAAATTTGCTGTTTTTTTGTTTGCTGCGGAAACAGATGTTTTTTTTTTTTTTTTGTAATTGCTTTTAAAGCCTAAAACTGGTAAAAATGTCTCAGGACAATCTGTACACTGATTAACATGCCATGTTATGCATACTACGAACTGTTCAGCTGTTGCATTGCAAGTTTTTTGGTGTAAAGGACAATGTCTCGGTTCTCCTGTCACAGCAAGTATTTACAAAGAATAAATCACAATCTCATGGTTGTGAGATTTTATTTAACCAATGCATTTTGCCTTTTTTTGTTATCCACATGACCAATGACCTGTATGCAGCTAAGACCTGGTAAAATGCGCTTGGTTGAATATTCAAAATCAGAAAGCTTCAAGGAAATTCTTTAACCTTGCAGATTCTGGATATTCATTGGCCAGTATCTGTTCACATGATAAACAGATACCACATCGGTTTCAATATGTATTTAAAAGTATGTAAAATTATTGTATAAATCACATCTTGCAGCATGATACAGTCTCATTAACAAATATGAGGTTTGTTTATAATATAGGTTGTTGGTACAAGCACCTGTCTAAACAGGCAAACACAAGTTCTGAAAACCCGATATGCTGCATGCAAGAGTCTAACTTTTCATTCTGTGTGTGATTTAAGGTACCTTTGCTTTTTCAATGACATTGGCAAACTCTCCGCTCCACATAAAGCAGTGTTTCGGTGTTATAAGAAGGAAGCAGTCCCCACTATTTAAGGAACGAGCTGTGGGCTCCATCAAGCGCACCTGGATGTGCCTCCGACCTGCAAACATCCACAGCTTTTAATTTACTGCAACATTAACCACTGATAAATATCTAAAAGAAAATCTTCTTTTTGTGGTTGAGCAACTTTCTATTCTTTAAGAATGACAGGAAAGTGAAATTTAGGCATTTTTCCATCAACTCTTCATTATGATCGATTTCTAGAGCATGTAACAAACACTGACAAAGTAATGTCTCTTGTGTTTTCTGACCTTTGATGCGAATAAGCATGAGCTTATAGAAAGGCACGGCACTGTTGTTGGTAACGACATCTGTGGACTTCACGCTGCGCAGGCTGACCTTACGAAAGTTCTCCTTGCTGGCAAGCCCCGCCAAGGCCACGTCGGCTAGGTTGGAATGTTTTGCCACTACATGGAAGTTTAGGAAGAAGTTTAGGGACACAACATTTACTCTCCAAACAATGAACTGATATGTGTTCTTTATTCTTAACAAACCTTAAACAGACTATAAGAGACACGAAACACTTTGTGATTCCTGATTCATTTAAAAGCTATTAAAAGGCACATATGTGCTGCAGTGTCTACTTCCTCTTGTGTAAACTGAAACGCTCACCAAGGTCATAAATGAGGAGTATCCACAAAGAGGAACTCAATGTAGAAAATAAGAAAGCAGCAGAATAAACTGATGATAAACTAGTGACCAACACAGCTGCTGGTACCTTCATATTATTTTCAGTTCTTTAGTTAAACCAGTTTTCATCCTGCTGTATCTTACTTTGAATGTGTTCACTTTGAAAATTACCGTAGTAAGAAGCTACATTACCACCAAGTTTCTTTCTGATATAATATGACGTCTTAAACCTCTTATAAAAAAGGAGAAACTTGCTCTACAACAAACTGTCTTATGCACAGCATGAACTTACAGGAAGCATAGTTTAAAACATGTGATTTTCAAATACTGAAAGGTTTACATAATCTTTTTTTACCCTGCGTCATGTTTTTCTGTGATTGTCTGTCTAAATTTTGCACACAGGTTGAGTAAAATTCTTTCCCCTAAGTTTAAGTAATCTTACTCCTCTCCACTTGGATCCTTTTGGTCTCCACCGTGGCCACATTGAGCCTCTGTTCGGTGTAGACCTGTCGGATGTCGTTACGGGCTGCTAGAGCCCGCACAGGGTTCCTGGAGCCCTGATTTCTTCTGGCTGGCCGTACTGCTCGCTTGTGTTCTGCTACAGCTGAGGTGAGCCTAATGACAAAAATAAACAGGACATTTATTTCTGATTAATTTTATTTTATTGTTTAGTTGTTTGTTTGTTTATTTGCCAGTGATTGTGGGCAATATTTTTGAGTAAAAAGCTCAAATGGCAAAATGATCCCTATCTCTCCATAGTAAAGAACCCTTTAAAAAAATTCCTGGATCCAGGCCGTGATCTGGATCACCCCCAAAATCGAATCACTTGTTGCTTATTTCATTTCTGAGATTTCCTACAAATGTTATGAAAATCTGTCCACAACTTTTTGAGTTATGTCGCTAATAGACAGAAAAATCTAACACCGCCAAATACACGACTGCACACTTCTGTCTGTAAGAAACAAAATAGATCAATCAGATTAATTTTAAACTAACTTGGGTGTATCAGGCTGGATCTGGCTGAGGTCCTCTTCTGTCAAAACCACACTGGAGTCCAGGATTGCCGAGGGTGAGATGGGTTTGTAGAAGTTCCCAAACGTCTCTTCATCATCCAGCGTCATCACTTCCTTCTCCATCTCTGCTGTCACCTCGATGGTAGAGGTCTTGCTTTTGCTCACGCCTGACGCCCACCACCATAATGGCAGGAAACAGGAAAAGTGTAACAGGAAAAGATTCACAGAACATCTCTCGTCTTACTGAGGCTTTTTTTTACTGACTTGTGCTTTCAGTAATGAGACCAAAAACCACAAGAAGAAGATTCTGATGTAAACAATTGTTGGATAACATGACTCACAAGAATCTGTGTAATGTTAAGTCAAGATCAAAATATCTAAAATAAGAGTGACTTATGATCTTATTGCAACAAGTGTGGAATAACATTTGCACAAAGGCAAGTTTAAAAGGTCTTGAATAATAAAATGTGGAAATATCACTATTATTACCAGAGTGGGATTGTACCTTTATTGTGTAGCCTGTCCAGGAAACATTCCAGCTTGTCAAGACGTTTATCTCCTTCCACTTTGACATCGGTTCTGTTGGAGATTCCTGTGGAAGACAGACACATATTCATTTACATAATGATGGCTGTGGATTTCTGTAAATACACAATTTTGTACGAAGTTGCTTTTAGAGCAAATCTGAGGCACCAAACCACAAGAGTCCATTTCAGCCACTAACATATCTGAACAATTAACATCTGCTGTACTTCTACACAAACAATACCTTCGTGTGGTTTCACAGGTGTGGCATTAGACTTCTTAAGAGATATAATGGGGGATTCTTCCTTTCCAGTATCGGACACGAGACCTGGTAGAGCCCACAAAAGAAAAAAAGAAAGAAAGAGAGAGTGATGAAAAACAACCATTTTTATTTAAACAAAGACTAGCTGAAAGCAAATGTTTACATCTGTCATTACTAACTAATACGCTTGCTTGACCTGGGTAGAATACACTCAGAGCAACTAAAACTTCACCTCTCTTAGCCATTCGTCCAGCCACAGTGAACTGGACTGAGTCATTGGCGGCTCCTTTGCCACGGCTCTTCCACTGTTCCTCCTTCTCTTTGAGGGTCTTCATCCTTTCAGCCAATGACATCTTGGGCTCCACATCAAATCCGGACTTCTGTTGGATTTAAATACAAAACCACTGTAAAACTTTGTTGTAAAACAGTGTTATTAGCAAGCTATAGGGGACACAGGAACAGTTAGAAAGATGCATGGTGCCATGAAGCTTGGCTCTGTCCAAAAGCAACTATATTGAGGTGATTTTATTTATGACTGTATTTATATAAACACAAAACACGGAGAACCTTGAATCCTGATGGTTGGACAGTTTTTATGTATCACTACCATCCATCCGTAGAGTTAAATAGCGTTCCTTGTGTGATTTACTCCTGCTGCCAATTTCACACCTGAACTCAACTGTAAAAATGAACCAGTGACTTTTTACTGCCCCCCTGTCCCACTGGAACTGTGTTACAGTAAATAATGGTCCTAAATATCTGAAGCATTTTACAGATGCAGGCATGAAAAAGTTCCCCTTTCTGCCGACTTTCAGCCGGCTCTAAGGCAAACACCAGCCACTTATA
>JBAFTA010000024.1:13414131-13444806 GCA_036919975.1 Melanotaenia parkinsoni | reverse complement strand
CGCAGTTATAGAGCACTATATCGGCAGCACTACCGGCTGAAAAAGAGGAACTTTTTCATGCCTGCATCTGTATGTTCTGACGAAGAATTTTGTAGCCACTGATTCCTCTTTCACTAATAATGAGCTTTTCAGTGTGGCTAAATCACCACGAGTGGCGACTTTCACATACGCTTCACATATTATGACTGCAGAAATCAATTCGTTTGTTGCAGACAGTTGTAAAATAAATGTCAACTTAAGTGAAAGAAAGGCTATTTTGACACAAATTGTAATCCTTGCAGCAAATTCTTCTAGCAAATTAGACCGTCGTGAGACAGGTTAGTTTTACCCTACTGATGATGTGTTGTTGCAATTTTTCACAAGCAACTGTAGAACAGTTTGTAAAGCACTGGGTTTCTGTAAAAGACAAACAAATGGCAGGGAATCCCTTAACCAAACGGCTCAGTGAAGTTATGGTGGATTTTTCCTTGTGGATGAATGATGATCTGTGTAATCTGCTGGCTGTCGTCATCTTCACGCTCCGTAGAGTCAATTTAAACATTTACAGATGTCAGTGGCTTTAAAGAGAAAAAGATGTCTGGCTGAAACTTTGCTGAGCAGCGGTGTAGCTTCAGAGTCAGAAGAAAAAATAAGTTGCTCATCCTTAACACAGAGTTAAGGTTATAATTATCTTTAGCTATATCTCTAAGTCAGCTGAGTACTCAGCCAAATTAGGTGTCCCAAGCATAATGTAATTTACACTAAGAGGGTGATATTTTACCTCTAGGACGTTTTCTCCACAAGTTTTGTTTACTAAACACAAAACAGACAAGAACAAAACAAAACAAACAAACGAAACAACGTTTGACTCATTACCAAAAATATGTGAAGCCAGAACCTAAAACCAGTGATTGAATTAACTGGCAAATGTTTTGTCTTGTACTCATTTCTTCCCATGTGTCCACAGAACAAAAAAAAACTCTGAGCTTTCATGTGTCAAGTTCATTTTAAGAAAGATTAACTGTTAAGCCTCATGAAAGCAGAAGCAAGTAGCAGTTAAACCATATATTCATTATACGGAAAACGCATCTTTGTGGAGAGCAGATACTATTTCTCCATGTGTCCCTCACTCTGTGCAAACATCTTTTCTTTTGTACTTAAATGTCAAACATGTTGCATTGATGGTCAGATATAGGACAAAATTTAAAGGAATTCTATTTAAGAGGGCTTGTATGCACAAAGAAAGACTGTAAATTGCTGTCACTCCTTTATACACACATACACTCTCTTACACCAAAGGAAACAAAGCTTCAATGATCAACCTTCTCCACCTACTGAGTACCAGTATTATTTTTTTTTTACACCAGGATTGGTTAAATCCCATTTCATTTACCTTTGAATACTTAAAAAAAAAAAAAAAACACACCAGTTTTTTTCTACATTATACTACAGTCTCTTAACACATGTACTTGTCCTGAAGCCCTCTCACGCAATAAATTTCTGTTAAGAGTCCATCCAGCAAGAAGCCTGTCTCTGGAGTCAGTCAGACAGGGGAAATACTTTGGCCTGACAGGACCCCAGAGAGAGGGGAGGAAAAAGCCCCAAACCACCAGGAAACCATTTTTTTTTCAACCCTGCAGTACTGTACAGTGTAAACAGCTCCTCAGCTGAACCACTGACACAGATATCAACCACCTGTGAACCAGCAAAAAAAAAAAAAAAAAAAAAACATTCCTGGGGCAACACCAGGTGAGCTCTTACTTAGTGGGAAACAAAAAAGGTGAGACATTGTTCAGGAAACATGTTGGAAGATTAAAAACATTGTCAGAAATTAAGCCCATGCAAAACAGGCACATGCAACACGCATGTGTACACACTCACCTGAAGGAATGGGGAAAGACAGGCAGGTGTCAAAGAAAGGGGAAGAGTCTGCAAGTGTATACAGAGGCCATAGGTACGCAGATGACAGTAGAAACTGAGACAGCGGTAAACAGAAGAGGGAATACAAGAAGAGAAGAAGAAAACAGGAGAATTACAAGCGGAAAATAGGGACGAAGCAGGGCAGCATTAGACTCTAGCAGCTGGAGTTACTGTGACCAAAGGATCTTTAGGTCATTTGCTGAGTGTAAATAGAATAGAAGATAAAAAAGTGGCTGGAATGAGAATGTTTATATCAATGCTTTAAAAAGGAGATGCAAATGATTACAAAGTGCAATGAGCACAAATAAATCACTCATATTTGAAGTGTATGGGTCTAAAAGTGACCTTCACATTTAGTTAAGAGTTAATTAAGCATACATTTTCCCATTGGTAGATTTGATGTTGGGAATCCCCTCCCCCAGGAAAAAAAAAGAAAAAGAAAAACAGTCCCCCAGATAAGGTTCTGATTAAGGCTTTATCATTCCAACACACTGACAATTTACTTCAAATATTAAACTTAACTTAAGCTAAATATATACAATTCACGTACTGGAAATGACCACACCAAGACCAATGTTTTCTGCTAATAATGAACACACTTCAGTCTCTGCGTGGGAGCTGCACTGTGAATTTTTCTAACTTTTGAAGAGTTGACAAATTCTTTGTTAAGACATCACTGGAATATGAAACCCAGACATTTAGCTGTCTTCAAAGACTGGAAGGAATTTCTTAATTATTTATTTAAACTTTGGATTTAGTAAAGGGCACTAAAAAAAGAGTGCACCCTAGTGTTATCCAAGAGCTGTATTAATGGTCACAAAGCAGGATTTTTGTTTTTTTTTTTTTGTTAACAAGGAGAAAGCTGACATTGGTCAACACAATTTATGACTAACAGCCATTCCTCAAGACATAGCCAACTCTCTTTAAATCAAATTTACAGCAAGGTATCACTTTACAACACCATGGTGCACAGAAAGGTTTTGCTGGCTTGACAGGAAACATCTGGACACGATCATTGGTTGAACCATACAGGTTACATTCAACACTCTCGCACATCTCTACCAAAATGCAGTCATCTCACTCCACTGTGCAAACTCCAAAAAGATATTGCTGTTCCTAAAATCTAACAAAAACAAAGCAAACAAACAAAAAAGCAAAACAAAAATGCAGACATGGCATTAATAGCTGTAATTTAGCCAAGCCATGCATTTTCCACATTAGTAACAAGTTTCCCAAACCTGTACAGAAGCAACTACAGCAAATATCTGTTTCCACTTCATAGGAAATAGTTAGATCCACTATAGATACATATAGATAAAAGCTTGGCTCTTGTTTTTGTATGCAAGTGTAGAAGATGTAGTTTATGTGCTATTAATGGAAATGCAATAAATCTTTATGGTCTTTTTGCTGATTAAATGTAACAATGATAGACCACACAAATATAGAATGACATCATACATCAGTATTTGACTGAGGAATTGCTCTAATTTTATAGAGGGGTTTTTTCCAGTCTTGAGTGAGTCTGAGGTTAGCTCATCTTGGGATGAAGTATGAACTCAAACCAGAAATCCCCAAGGAGGTTCACTGAACTTGACAGACATCAGGCCAGAAGATGCTCTGTTTAAATACATGACATCACCCCAACTAAATGTTTTTGGGATCTCCATGTGGAACACGGGCGCTATCCATGGAGAGGTTATAACCTAGTGTTCCATTGTGCAGGTAGTATTTCAGTTGTCTTTACACACTCTGATCACCTATGGTGACCTGTGGAAATTTGTGTGACGCACATGTTCAGGTACAGTTGTTACAAAGAAAACTATGATCAACATGACTGTTTGCTTATGGATTCGTTTATTTTTGCAGCTTTGAGATGAGAAAAGAAAAAGGGAGTCCAAAAACCAATAAAAGAAGGAAGCATTAGCTTGGAAAGCTTGCAGGTGTTTGGTCATGGTGTAGGATTTTGTTTTTACAAGCGAGTAGGTGTGTCTTTGATTCTCTTTGGGAGGCTAACTAAGCTCTGGATCTTTAGTCCCAAATCTGCTGCAACCCCCAAGCCTTCCTAACCACACACCCTCTTGGCAGCAACCCCGGGAAGTAAGCTGATTCAGCAGAGAAAGAAATGTGTCTGCAGCTAATTTCTTTCCTCAGCTCAACACAAAGCTGGGGAGAAGCAACAATATTAGTTTCTTACCTCATTACTGCCACTTCTCCAACCCCCCAAAAACAGATAACTCTTTATTTTGTGGCTGATTTAAAAGCAATGCTCTATCAATGAAAGTGGCTTTTATCTCTCTCTGTAAGACTGTGATACATATGTGGTTTGGGTTTGTCACATTGCAGAAAAATAACCACCCAGCATGATGGGAATGATTTAGAATATGGCAAAAGTTTAAATTTGGTTTTAAAATCCTGAAAAATACGTCTCTGGTAGGTTGCATGCATGTTCCCACAAGATGCCAATTGATAGCACCCAGATCAGCTGAAATTAGCTTTACTAGCACTGCAAATGACTTGAGTTCACATGTAGCTAAAGTTTTTCTATGTATATTGTAAAGTTAACCAGCATCAAATTATTTGATTTTAAAATGATTCTCTAACATGTAGTTAGAAGGAAATTTACACAAGTGTTAATTATACCAAGTCTTCAACTCTGCAACAGAACACAAACGTTAGCCGAGTACACAGAACTAACCTTTTTTTTCCAGGAAGTTTCAGCATCTTGGAGCTGGCTGAAGCGATCAGCCAATGATGTTTGGATCACCTCAGAATGCTTTGGCTTCTTCAGTCCTCTGCTCCTATTTTCTTCACCCGTCACCTCTGCCAGTCTGTAAATAAATAAATGAACAACTTTACAACCTTGGCTACACAGTGGTGTGGTGGTTAGCACTGTGGCCTCCTAGCAAGAAGGTCACTGGTATGAGCATCGGCTGTGGGGAGGTTCAAACTGGGGGCAGGCGGCCTTTCTGTGTGGAGTTTGCATGTTCTCCCCGTATATACGTGGGTTCTCTCCGGGTACTCCGGCTTCCTCCCACTGTCCAAAGACATGCACTAATTGGTCACTCTAAATTCTCCTTAGGAGTGAGTGTAAGCATGAACAGTTGTTGTGACCTGTCCTAGTTAAATGCTTGGTTAGGCTCCAGCTTCCCCCGGACCCTTAATGAACGAAGCAGTACAGATAATTAATGAATTTACAATCTTTACTTTGAATTTACGTGTAGGGATGAAAGTAGTATTTCTGAGCTTGTCTATGAGTTGATCAGAGTTTCATAATAATATTGTAAACATAGACACATAGAATTGAGATTGTGTTGTAGGTTATAAGGGAAAACTACCTTTGGTTTAATCTCGCTTCAGGTGTCCCCCCACAGAATTCAGAATTGCTATACAAACACTAAATTAGCCTTTTTTTTTTACACTACAGTTTGAGATGCCTGCACTAGAGACAAACAATCTCCCTGATATTATATTAACATGTTTTGGTCTTGCCCAAAATTAGTGACTTTCTTGAAGCAAATTTTTATTACAATAAGCAAAGCCTACAGTCACTCAAACCCTCCTAATCCGTTATCGACCATTTTTTGGCGTCCCTCCTATTGTAAAGTAGATTTAGCCTTCCAACCCCGCTAGCCCAGAGACTGGTCTTTCTTGATCAAAGTTTAACAGTCTCCCACAACACATGCCTGCTGGTTAGAGAAGATTCTTTTCCATTTCAGACTTAAGAAGCTCAGGTTCTCACGTTTGAACTTTTCAGTTATTCAAGGATAGATCAGAGTCCCTTTTTGGAACTAGTTAACTTACTTAGCTCTCAGGGAAGTTTGTTCTCATTTTTTTCTTGTAAAAAATAAAAAAATGATTTGTTCACTTTTGGGGGGAGAAAAAAAAATCTTTATATTCATTTGGAAAGATTCAGAGGATTTCTTTAAATGAATTTTTAGTCTTTGTCATTATATCAAATGTATTTGTTTGTTGTTTATTTATTGAATCTGGTCTTATAAGTAAACCCATTGGAAGTAAACAAAAAACAAGGAGAATATCTTTTTATTTTACTTTGTTTGCAGTACTGATCATATGCATGCCATTTGCCAGCTTACATGAGTTTTTGTGAAACTTGAGATTTTAGATATTTGATGTTTCTTTTCTCTTTGTTTTATTGCCCATTTAGGCTTTAGACTTAGTGCCTTATTACCATGTTCCCATTTGTGTACATCCTGACCTCTGTTTAAGTGACGAGCCCAGACTTCCATCCAAACTGCTCTCTAGTTCGTCGACATCCTCTGACATTGTGGAAGTCTTCTCCAGGCTCTCATCGGGCGAGGGGCTCCGCATCTCCTCAAAACTCCCTCTGCTGCTGGTGCTGCTGCCACCATCCCCCTGTTCTCTGTCCATGCTGAAGCTCCCACCGTCTGTGATATCATCCACTAATGACTCATCCTCTTTGTCACTTTGCCCATTGATCTCTTCCTCCCCCTCTTCCCCCTCCTCCTCCTCCTTCTCATCCTCTTCCTCCCTGCTCTCAGAGTGGCTCAGGGTTACACCGCTTTGCCGGATTGGCACATGTTCAGGCATCGAGCAATCGCTGTGCTCTGATTCCACACTGGTAGAGCGGCTTTTCTTTAGGATTCCCTTGATGCCTTGAGGCCCAGAGTCTTGGCGCTGCAGGGAGGGCAGAGAATGGCAGGGAGAACTGGGAGGGGGGGAGTAGTCGCTGTTCTTTGTGAAGGAAAGAGCTTTATCTGACAGGATACTGGAAGGCTAAGAGGGAGGAGGAAGCAGAGACCATTACAGTTTTATTATTTGGAAAACACTTTTTTAAATTTATTACCAAGTCTAACACAAACTTGGAAGTGGATACTGGAGTAATGCAAGTTACTCTTCAAAAAGACCATTTTTAAAATTGTTTTTACTATTAGTTTCCACAAAAACAATAAAACACATTTTCATATTTCACATATACAAAAAAAACGTCCGTTCACAACTGCTGCTTTTACTTTCAGTGACCCACTGCTGTAAACAAGAGACTATGTGAATGTGTTGAATGAGCAGAATGGGTTAGACACAGTAAAGCCATAAAAAAGGCAGAAATAAAGAAAATATTACACCTTTTTATTCAAAGATTTAATAAGTGAAAAGAAAAAAAAACTACTATTGTGTCAAGAAGGATTAAAAAAGGATTTTCCATTTGTCAAGAAATCTGTTAGACATGTTTAGGGTCTTTAATAGATTTCAGATGCTTCCAAACCAAACTAACTGAAAATATCCAACACTTTGAAGCTGTAATCATGCATTTAAAATAGTATTACTTTCTTCAAAATACACTCTGAATGATGTATGTGTTGTGTGTGTTCAATATGTTATCACTTAAAAGAAACAACAGCAGCTGGAGCAGCATCAGGCATCTCACTGATAGGCCAAAGGTTGGGAAGGCGTGCTGATTTAGAAGGAGAAGCAGATTGTGAGGCCAGGCTGGGTGTGACAGAGCATGGTAACCTGGTGGTCTGCTTTAATGAGCACCAGAGTGCATAATGCATCTAGGCATTTGTGTGGAAAGAAAAGTATGTGGTGATAATTTTATTACCTGTGGAGATTGGTTTAAGTTTTGGGTAAAGTAATAATATTTTGTCCGGACAGGAAAAGAGCATGTGCGTGCGTGTGTGTGTCAATCCTCCAACCCGATGTTAGTGTCATGAATTATAATCTGTAAGTAGAGTTCAAAAGCAGAAAACTAAAACTAAAGCAGGCTGGAGAAAAACAAAGCCAAAGGTAAGATGAGTAAGAGGTTTGGAATTAGCTTACATATGGTGTTTTTCAGTGTAACAGCAGTGGTAGAAAACAAAAGCCACAGAGACATTTTATACAGAAAACCAATTCTTATCCTGATGATAAGTTTCAGAGCTTTTGTTCTGCAAAATACATCACTTTAAGGGAAAGCTGACCTTCTCCTCTGGGGTGGCAGAATGTCCAAGTGTCTCCTTCCAGGAAGATTCATCTGTGGACTTCTCTGTTACCTTTCTGATACTGGCTTTAGGGCAGCTGATATGTCAGCAAAAATGGACAAAGATTGTGGAAAGACACAAAGATGGAAACAATATGTAAAATATTGATGCAAAAACAATTCAGTCATTGCATCTGTTATAAAGGGTTTTTATTTTTAATTAGTGTGGAGACTGGCACAGCATAATCTTACCCAACAACTAAAGATTTTCTAATGGGAAATAGAATGCATTTATCCAGAGCTTTTCCAATCTCATCGAACGCTCAGTACACTTTACAGCATGATCCACATTCACACACATCTATACAGCACTTCTATATGTCCATAATACACTAAAGACTGAGAGCAATTAGTTTCAGCATCTTACCCAAGGATACTTAGACATTAACACTGGAAAACAATGAGCTCCTGCTTATCTTGTGATCTTGATTTTGACTTTTAAATAATAATATTGTGAAAGATTCTATTTTGCTTTCAAAATTCTTGTATTTTCTGTACAATTCTATTTTTATTTGACTGTGTCATTTTTCATATTGGGTGCAATGCAACAAAGCTTTGCTGAAAAGGCCTGTGACAGTCCGGTCCAGCTGCAAATGAAAACATGCACTCATATGAGTCCTGATTTGTGAAGAAACTGAGAACAATTTGCAGACATCCACACTCCATGCAGACAATAACATTACCAGTCACATCTTTAATGTAACCACACAATCTCACAAGTCAGATGCACACTCTACAGAGTTTACAGTGCTAAGTAACCTCCAACTCTCACTAATACAGTTACCAAATCTGGTTTGAATTTTATGGATACAACTACTACTACTACAGGCACCTGAGTGTCTGTATGTCTATGTGTGTGTGAATAAGAAATGTGTGTTGCTAAAGGCGTGCTTTGCAGGTTTATCTAGTTTATCTCTGCAGCTGTTTACAATGTTCAACACCCTTTCAAGTGATCTGTTATTACACATGTCTGCTAGTAGCAATCTGATTACTTGTTTTGTGTGCAATAAAGTCAACAGGTTTCATTGCAGGTGAGTAAAATACGTCAATACAGTCTAACAAAATGATCCGAGCATGCTAGCAAGGCAATCAGTCTGAATCATTCACCTGGTATGATTTTCCTCTTCATCATCGCTAATTAGCTGATGTTTTACTCTTTCATCGCCAGGCTGGCTGCTGCTTCCGTCATCCATCCCCTCCAATTCCTACAAATAAAGAGGGGAAGAGAGAGAGAGAGAGAGAGACCTGAACCTATGTATTATGCTTAAGTTTAATAGAAATCCTGCTGAAGCCTTACAACACCAGCTGTAAAGGATTTCTTGATCAGGGAAGTGAATAAATAAGGCTCCACCCATTTAAGAAAAGAAGTTAACCCTTGCAACACTTTATCTGAGCTGTTTAGAGCTCAGAGTGGTATTGTGTGACTGTGAGGTAGGATGTAGCTGGAAAAGAGTAAGTGTGAGAGATAGAAGAGCATGCAAGATGCACCCACCACAAGCCCTATATAAACTCGTGTTGCTGAATTTTGTGATGAGGACATAGTAGAGTTTGTCTGGTGATGAATCTTTGGTGAAAGTCATTTCTGTGCGGGATGTCTCCGCCACCCTAAAGTAAGCAAAATCCTCCTAGAGGTTTTCTTCAGTCAAATTGCGAGTTTGATTTGCTTTCAGACAATTCTCTAAGCACATTCCTCAGGACGTTTTCTTGGTCTACAACAATTTATCAATTTCTTCTCAAGCATAACCACCATTTCTCAATTAAATAACCTAGAGGAACAGTTACATGAACACACTAGCATACAATTTATCTAGCTTGAAGCCTTCTAATACTTTTTGGGCAAGAGTTTATCTCTAGACAACATTTACAAAGTTTTGACAAGTGCATTACCTAGTCGTTCCTGTCAAATCGTTATCCAACAATAATGATCCACAAATCATAAGTCTAACAAGACACTTAATATGCAGCTAAATCTTCATGGGTGACAACATGTTGAATGGTACTCTGGAGGTTTTTTTCTTCCTTTTATTTCATTATTTAAAAAAAATAACAAGCCAATGTAACTGATAGTGTACTCAGTTCTTCAACTACTTAACAGGAGAACAGCATAATTTGTTTAAAAAGAAACTAGACAAAAGCCAGACACCATACATCTGACTTAAACTTTATCTTGTATAGATTGTACTTGCGAGAAATTTTCCAATCAGTGTACAGAGTAAAACATGGAGGTTTGTGAGCAAACACTTTAATGACCCCCTGAGGTGACCTAGTGAAAGTAATTGGATCTCCAGTTGTGAGGAACACAGCTAACATTTCCCAAAATTTAGAGAAACCTCTCATGAATTAAGTGATGCTCACTGATCATAAAGAAGGAACTTATTTTCCACCCAGCAGGATTTATTCTCCTTTGCATCGAGAAATTCAGTCAGGAAATTTGACATATAAATGAGCTGTGTCTCTCTCATAAAGTCTTCTAGTACTTGTTTTATTGCCCAAATCTCTTGGTGGAAAGCAGACGTACTGTAACCTCACTCTTACTCCATCTGTATTGATGGAGACTTTGACTCACCGGTTTTAAACGGAGAATGTGGAGGGGAAATGAGTGATTGGGGAAAAGTGAAGACAGAAAAAAAATATATGTGGCTGCTGTTGATGGTTAAATAAAAGACCTTTAAATAAGAGATTGAGGTTAGAACAAAAGATGTATAGGAAGGAGTATTGAGATTGTAAGTGTAAGATATCATTTGAAAGGTTGTGAGATGTAGAATGTCAACAAACTTCAGTCAGTCTCAGTGAGAGCTTGTTTTCCCAGAGGGTTGTTGGTTGGAGCAACTTGCTACCATCTGGGTTCACTTGGCCAAGTTGGCACTGGTCCTGGCCTGCAAATGCCATATTAGAACAGCTATTTACATCTAACATTACGAAACCGAACCACTTCTGAAACCTAAGCAGCCTGGGAAAACCAGATTCTTCATTTGTAAGCTCAGATGTGAAGATCTCCCTTTGGATCAGGGACATTCTCCAGTCTCTGTTCCAGAGTCCATCTTATAGGCTGAAAACTTTTCTTCCCACAACTGGTTTAAGACTTCCATGGACTGTGTGTGCTGAACTCATGACTTTGGCCAGACTTGCATCCAGGTGCAGGTCAGCTCAGAGCTGTAAGGAATGGCTCAATTTGTTATTAATGGAGCAAACTTCCAGAAAGGAACTGAAGTGTGCACCAGCTGCACTGGAAAAGGCTTTGAGTAAGTCTGCACGCAAAATGAACGAATTAACCGCAGACTATAGAAAAATGTACCAACTGTGACATCCCCTGGAAATGAGTAAATTCAAGTTTGGAAGCTTGGGTTTTGGCTGTCACCTTGATGCTTTTGGAGTTATTTTAGTTAAAGTAAACACAAGCTTGGATAGGACAGGGTTGGAAAAGTTTCTCATGAGGCTATATTTTTTTCTTTTTCATTCTAAATTCAAATATTTGTCCAAATGTGGTAAATAAATAGAAGTGTAATCACATTTACATTTAAATCAAAATTCAAATCATCAATAAAAACAAGTGACGTGTTGTAATACTTTTACCTAGAGATCCTGTAGAAGGAACTTTATAAACTCCCCATCATCCTGACCTCTTGTATGCTAACTGAACTTTGAGTAAAGTAATGAAATATTTGCAACAAGGTTGGAGGACAGTAGTTAGAAAAGCAATCCTGGCTTGACAATCAGAACCAAAAAGCACCAGAAAAGCATTTTAGATTCATAATTCTATACTGAAGATAGAATCCAAAATCTAAATTAAATTTAGCCTTAGCTTGACTGTAAACCAAGAGTTTACACCCACTATAATGATTTATTATAAATGTAAATGATTGTGTTTTACCCAAAAAAGTGATTTTGGTCCTCATCAGGGAGCACAAAAGAGGTATTTTCCATAACAGGATTATTGCAACTACAAACACAGACACATTAGTCACAGTCACAAAGAGAAGCGAAACAAAATAAACTGCTGTACCTTAAAATGAGACTTCTTGGAAGTGACACCTTTGTTGCCCGAGTCCACAGACTTCTTATCAGCTGAAAAGAACACATACACAATGTTAAACATCAGTGTTTCCACGGCGCCCCCAACAAGACCCACGCCCCGCTAGAACGTCACTTTCATTTATTTTGATCTGGTTTTTTATACAGTGCTGTCACAAGTTGGTTTTACACAGAGAACATCATGTCCATCATGGCAGCATGCACAGCTAAACAGGCAGAATCTACCATCATTTTATCATTTTCTGAGTCATATTACGGCTTAAAATGGATCCAATATTCTTTGTAGGTTTTATTAACATCCACACATTATCTGAAACCTGAATTTTAAGAATATTTAGAGCAACTCCACTGAATGAAACAGTCTTCATCAGGACATTTAAAAAGTGTTTACCATTGCATTTAGGTCATTTATGGAAAATAGGTCTGCGAAAAAGTTTGGAAATTCAATGTGACTTTACAGCTTAGCGTAGCTTTCACATGAATTGATGAATACATGACTTAGCAGAGCTGATTTTAAGGTTATTCACATTCTGTAGCCTGTACGTTACACATGTGAAACTGAAGAGTCAAAACAGACTAATTATTATTAGTGTGCTTTGTTCCATCCATCCATCTATGATGGATCACAGATGGATGGTAGCCACATGTTTATGCAATGTTAGCACAAACACTGATCACACAAAAACACATAATGCAAACATATTCTGGCAAACTCCTCCTCACTAATCTGCCTCTCAGAATATGATGCACTAAAAATGGCAATGAATTACACACAAATGCAAACGTATGTAAAAAGACACAAATGCTTTTCAAGAGATTAAGTGACGGTATGAGGGATTACAGTTTTAAAAAGCTAGACAGTGAAGCTAATTTATTTATTAGCTTCACTAGCTTTTCAGAAACATCTTTGGAACAAGAAGGTAAATGAAACGTTAGATGTGTCCACTGGCTTCTGGCTGCATCTGGAAAGTTGCTTAGCAACAGTGGATTCAGTAAGTCGTCACTGCAATAGATCAACAGAGACATATTTGACTTTTTGTATGGAAGATTTAATTCTCATCATGTTTAACATCTGTGCTAGAGAAAAGGAGAATGAAGTCTCATGTGAACTGTCTAATGAAAAACAGCCCAGAGAAAATAATCTTCTAATCTGAACAAGAGGAAACCACTAAATTTGATGGTATTCCAAAACAACACAAATTTCTTCAGTCATCCCACTTGAATCCACTCTCCCCCATAAATCTGTTTTTATTGCCTCGACAATGTGAAATTTCTTGCCTAAATAATAGCTTGTTTCCAATGGAAGAAAAAACAAAAGCTCCCATTTTGTTTTATGTTTTCAAGAATCCCTGCCGTCCAGAACTTAGCATGATTTAGTTTAAGTGATGAAACACTAAGCATTGCAGACTGGTGACTCAACTCAGGCTGCACTCACAGTTTTGACTTCAGTCCAATATTTTCACATCATCAACCATCCAAGGTCAAAACTAGAGACAGTCAGCAAAAGAAGGAACTTGAGATGGAAAAAAACTCTCTTAAGTTCATAGACTATTCTACAAGGGGTTGCATCCGTCTTTCTTAAAGCTGGTAAGAGCTTATGGGATGGACCTTTGACCTGGCAACAACCAAATGTAAATATAAGCAAAGAGGCCCTGAAGAATGGTGCAACACATCAAATCTGCATGGCAAGACTTAGATCAAAGGAGATGTTTTTCCAACACAAACAAAAGTCAGAGGGGATATTAACTGGGACACGCTGCAGTTTCTGTAGGTCACCTGACAAATGTCAGCTACTTTATTTAGTTTAATTTGCTTTAAAAGGCACTGGCTGTCCAATTCTGTCTTTGCTGTTTTACATTACATGTCCTCATCACAGTTTTTTTGGAAAGAAGCTGAAACCAGAGTTACTGCAATGATTATTCAAGTTGGTGTGTAAGCGCCATAATCAAACGCTCAGCATTTGGTTAGACTTTAATTTATTTACACATGAAACAATAGGTCTGTCGTTTGAAAAGTCTGTATATATATTAAATCAAAATGCCAGATTACAGAATTTGGGTACAAGCCATCATTGATTTTTTTAGGTTTGTGCTACCATTATAAAAATAGTGAATGAAAAGCCTCCTATTAAGACTATAGGAAACTGTGATCTTGTCTTAGAACAAACAAAATACCATACAAATACATCAATGCTTTAAGTTCAATTATAATATTTACATGGAAACGGATTTACAATAAATTAGACTCACACTTGCAGCTCCCAGTCTGTAAATTAAGCTGACTGTGTAACTCTTCATGATAATTTTCGCATACGAAACTTTAGACAGGGGTTAAATCCTTCACTTTTGATGATTTCTCAACAGCAAAACTGAGTCAAGCACAGAGCTCCATTTATTTTCTTCCATTACTCCTCTGTACACGAGTATTAAAAAGCCAACATCAATAAACCAAATAGGTGATCCGACATCAGCAATGAGCTCAGTATTCCTTTGAGAGGGAGTAATCGAAAGCTCTTGAATTAGAAAGCATTCTGTAGAACAATAGATGACCTGAGTGCAGTGAAAGTGGAGGGTTCATCTTACCCATAGGCTCCTCTGTGTCATCAGTTTCCAGCAGCCTAGCAAAGAAAGACAGAGACAAATGAGGTCATTCGCAAACATAATTAAGTAATTAAATTATATGTCTGTTACAACTAACGCTTGTAAAACAAGAAAAAGAAAAAAAAAGAAGCTTTGAACCATTAAAGTCTAAAAATGCATTCACACTCATTTAATATAAATGCTCCAATGTAAGCTTGTAACAGGAGAAAAGCAGCTAGCCACTTACTGTGCCTCACATGATATGAATCATACAACATTTACACACATTTCTCTTCTAGCTGCAAATGTGCAGTGATGAAACAGCAACGCCTGTGTAGTATCTGAAGGTGGCCATTCATCTCTAAGTAATGGGTGTTAAAAATGGATGTGGACAGCGGCTGCCTGTGGGTTAGCAGTGATGACGTAACAGGATGAGGGGGGACTGCTACATTACACACAACAGAGAATCAAAAAGGACATTGGGGAAGGGTCAAAGGTTATTGAGGAAGGGCAGACAGTGGCAAGCTGCACAGTCGACATGGGTCCAACTGGGCACTGCGTGATTAGCATTGCTTGCATAGAACCAAGCTCATTTCAAAAACTAAACCTCTTTAGTGAATCTGTTCATTTAAAATGACACTTTATTCAAAAATAGTTGGAGACCAGTCATGATGACAAGCTGTAGAGTAAAAGAACTCCTTCTCACAACATGTTTTCTAACATGCGTTTCATTGGATAAATAGTTGGGTGTATTTCTGTTTCTGTGGGACACATTTAGTATATTACTAAACCTCTTAAAAACCCAGATATGAAACACAGACAGATCCTATTGTTTCTTTCAAAGCCTTGTCTTGTCATGCAACCTGACACCAGTGAAGAGTCTCACATTCCACTGCAGATTTTTGTCTCTAAAGCTTAACAGGACATTTAGTTCCAATAAATCTCGCGTTACGTGATCCTTTTTGTTTTTAGCGTTGCGTTATTTCCACATCACTGAGATAACACAGTAGTTTTCTTTGATATCATTTCATCATCGTCAGCGTTTGTGGCCATTGCTCAAATTTCTTGACTGGCAAAGGCCTTACATGCAGGTATCTCCAAAGAAACACACACACACATTAGTATTGCACCTACAAATAACTTCAAATAGTGGTATCTGACAGCAAAACCAGCAGTTACAATTGCAACATGGATCATTTTTGTTTCAGTGCAATGTTATGATGGGGAAATCCAGGATCCTTGCTTCTATGCACCCAGCTTAACACTCTTAACTTTCTTTAGCAGCAGTGCACGACCAAGGGGGTCCCCTAAAGAGCACAGGGGGTCCCCTAGGCTTTGAACATTTAGAGCCATTGTGATTTATGTCAACACATTGTACCCATTTTTAAAAAAAAAAAAAAAGTATGGCTATATGTTATTAATTTAACTTAGGCTTTATGGGAGGATAGAACTCAGCCAGAATAAGCTCACTTTTAAAAGCATACAACCAAGCAAGGTTTCAGCAGGGGGTCCATGGCTTTTTAGTATTTGCATGAAGGGGGTCCCCAAGGAAAACAGGTTGGGAACCGCTGGTCTAACATACCGTTTGTCAATATAGCTGATCATTTTTCTTAATCATCTTTGAAAACAGCATAAATGGGTACTATGTCTTTAGCCAGGTGAAACATGATAGCATCTGGTATTTCTTTTTGCCATTTGGAACCTTTTTCATATGGTGTAACGCTTGCAAAGGCTTTCAAGTTTTTTATTTTTTGTTTGTTTTGGACAACACTCAGATCTGGCTTTGCATTTGTCATACTGAGCTGTGTGGAGCTGATGTAAATGATCAAACAAATTAGTTGCGTTACCTCTCGTTGTGGCACTGTCAACACAGAATACGCATTTCGGCTACCATTCTTATTGTAGTTGTAATAATTCCAGATAACTGATCTTGCTTTTCATTTTGGCACCAAGTCTTAGCCTTTTTTTTTTTTGGAATGTCATCCTTCAGCTTTAACTTTACAAGTGAAGGGTAACTGTCTGACGCAGATAGACTCGTTGACAGTTTTATTATCACTGTGACAGCTGTGGTCCAGTTCCTGGAAGCTATTTCTTTAACAGACAGACAAGTTTCTAATAAAAGGTCTGTGAATGCGTGCAAAGCTACACATCATTTAACATACTCTTATTGATGAAATTAGAATGATTTATAAAAATATTTTGACACAACTCCAATTGCCACCTAGAACGAGTAATGTCTAGGATCAGCTGATGACTTGAACAATAGCTTTCTGTGTCTTCTGTAATTTGCAAAAACAGGACCGTGGCATGTAGTTCATGTCATCGTAACATTGACAACTTCAGTAGTAAAAATGACTGGCATGCATGCCAGAAATAACACGTCTAATTATTAGTCTAGAACTTTGTGTGGGAATGTTTATGGCAAAATATCCTTATAGTGTGTTGAACCAGTGATCTGATGAAGGACATTTTATCCAAATATATGCAATTAAACAGAAATTTCTAATTTTATATATTTTTAGTCTGAATCAATCTAATGATAGAAATTTGTAATCATGCTGTTTAACAATAGCACTACCAATTAGAAAGAAAAAAAAAATTAAAGTTTAAATAGGTTCAGCAAGCTGCTTGACTGATCAGACTAGCTGAAATATTCCTTGCTGACTGTACTCTAAAAGGTCTACTATAACACAAGACATGTCTGTGCAGAACCCATAAAATAATCAATGCATAAAATCTAGCAGGCAAACACTCACAAATATCTTTGCATCTTGCTTCATTAAGTAACAGGCATCAAAACATAGCTGGGCTAATAACTATTTGCCTCCAAGCCCCTAACTTTGACATTATCTCAACATTCTGTCAATCTCAGTTCTGGTCTCTCTGTTGTCAGTTCCTCTGGCAGTATCTTCAGGAACAGACACGTCCAGCAATGTGCGCACAACACAATCCTCAGCTTCATCACTACCCAAACATCCACAGACCTTCGACTGGACATGTTTTCCTCCATGTAGGTACAATTCTCAGAGGAGCAATCCTGTTAACAAATAGCATACTTTTAGGTCTTCCAAGTCACCCTGACCGTCTTGTTGTTTGTGAAAAAATAACAAGATGGTTAAAAGGTAAAAATCTAAGACAAACAAGCAGTCACTACATCACATTAAAAGATAACATGACGAAAAAAAAAAAAAAAAGTGGTGCTCCTCTCCGTTCCATGCAAGGCCAACTTTGGAAGAGTTTGCCTCTGTGTTTACTTAAAAGTAGCACTTAGTGTGCCCTGAACAGGCCAGAATGTGTCTCCTCTTCACTAACTGGGAGGAAGCAAGCAAGAGATAGATATCAGTATATTTAAATAACACATGAATCTTAGGAGAAATGTCTGCACTTGCCTTCTCAATCACAGCGCCTGCTGCAGCTCTGTTTTGTCTACTGATAACTTTTTGAAACATGGACTGTTCTGTACAAACAATGGCCAAAAGAAGTGTGTGTTTGTTTTAAACTTTGTAAATGAACTCACGTTAAATGAGAAGAAATCTTTGTGAAGGAGACAATCTCAGATTTTGAGGATGAAGCTGTGTCTATTCTGAGGCGAGTAGTTTTCTCTTTTTCCTGGGCAAGATCATCACCAGCATTCTCCACAGTGTCTGCCGCTTTATTCCTGAAGCCCCTCCTGGTACATGATGGCTCTGATGAATTATCCTCATGTTTTTCTGTCTCCCCGGTTGCTGATGATGCCGTTTCAGATGTCTCTGCAATTTTCTTGTCCTTTCTGACATATTTGGAAGTGAATTCATCTGTGTTGCCGTAGCGCTCGGCCAGCTCCCTTCTTCTTTCTGCCTTGTAGCGAGCAATTCTCTCAGCTTTTGTCTCTGGTGCAGAGCTCTGCAAGGTGTCTATTCCATCCATTATGCAGCTCAACGGTGTTTAAGAGATCAAACTTAAAGCTCTTCCTCCAACAGATATGGTTTCCAACTTTAATTGCAGATGCGCCCTTCAAAGCACTGTATCACTTCTTTGAAAGCATTGCAGCACTGAAAACAAACAGAGGAAGACATCATTAGTTTACTATAAGCTTTGATGAATGACCAAACAGCTGTGTCAACCTGATTGAGCAGGATATATGCTTCTGCAGATTTTATAGGAAATGGGCTTAGCTAGAGATCCCAAAAGCCAAGCCCTACACTTTCAACCCCCCTACTTCCCTCATAAAAATGATGTCAACCAGCTCAAAAAAACAACAACCAACCACAGCAGTGAGGCTCATAAGCTTTATTCCACTGACTCACTTTTAGTGAGGTGATAAAAAGAGAAAGCAGGGGGTGAAAGTGAGAAACACACATCAAAACAACTCTTCATCCCATTTTACTTCCTACTTAGAAGAGGATTTGTGTCTAGGCAAAACCTTTTTTTTTTATTCTCAATATACCACACAAAATTCACTACAGAAAACATTCATGAGAAACCCTAACCTAAATGTGTTTCTGTGTTATCCAAGTCACAGGCTTGCACCCTGTCACAGGTAATATTGACTATCAGACCTATACATCCATCATGTACTTCTGTTAATAAAAACTATCCCACTGTCACATATTTTAGCACAGAGAAAACTGCACTAAAAGAGTTTCACTCATGAAGTAAAAAATAAAAAAAAAAAAATTAGAAGGCAGCGTTGAAGTCACTTTGTTCCATTAAATATTCTCAGAGCAGAAACCACAAAAAGCTCAGAAGAAGAAGTTTGAAAACTGTACTCACTTAACTGCATGCCAGCTGACAACAGCAATAATCATTATGTGTCGTTTTCGAACCCTCTACACATCAAGCACAGGGGATTTTCTGCAGACGTTTCTCACAGGATAAGTATTTTTATGATGTTTTAGGACAGTCACGGAGAAGAGACAGCTTTATTTGTACAGAGGAACAGAGAAGTTTAATGTAGCCCCCTGGTTTCCCTCAAATTACAGGGCAGGAGCGAACTTAGCACATGCCACTCACATTCAAAGGATAGAACAAAAAATAAATGAGAACTGTGTACTGTAGACAGTGTTACTAATGAAGAGGTTGAGGTGAAAAAGAGAAAATAAAGAATATATAATAAAATGACAAATTAGTTTGAATAAATTGGGTCAATCAAAGAAACTCTTTTGCAACAAAAGCTTGAAGAAACTTCGAATGGACTCTTTATGACTTATGACCCTTCTAGTCCATAAATACTGATCCAGAGGCCGGATTCTCAGCTCCTTTAAAAAACAAAATACAGCTTAAAAACATAATATAGATTAGTGTGTATCCATAAATGAATGTGGGTGTGGAAGAGAGAGAATGTTATGTAACCTCTTCCCATCCATCCATTAAATAAAAGTGCTTGGCTAAACACTGAAGCATCAGAGTGCCGCTCATGTGTACATTTAAATACGGTTTTGAATATGTCTGAGTCATTTGATAATAGAAATGTATGTTCTATACCATGTCTACCCACCTTCCCCCCAAAAACACCCACCATTTGTTAAAATGACAAATCAACACAGTTGAACTCCTTTTTATTTTAAGGGACAAACATCTTTAACTATTAAACTCAGACAAAATTAGAACTAGAACAGATTCTTAGATGAGGCTAAAGCTTTTAAGTTAAGTTTACTGCATACTATGAAAACCACATGGTCAATTAAATATACAGGCACTAAATTCACTATTACCAAGCATGTAGCTCTCTGGAGCCCCACAGTTCAACAATAAGAGACTATGGAAGCTGAAACTTCTCCTTAAGGGATCTTTTTTTTTTTTTTTTGGCTTTAGAATCAAGTCAATAATTTGCATATGTTAAAAAAGATAAAATAAAATTAGGGCAAATAAACTTTGGCCCCTGACTGGTCTTGGACAAATGTAATTTCCCTCATCAAAAACGAATTGCAATATTTGAAGAGCAAAACTGAGAACTGATGGGCACGCCAAAAAAAAGTCAGTGAACTGCCTTATGAAGGCAAAACGTTCCAAGTTGGGTTGTTGATTTCAGGACTATGCACATTGCACACACTTACATAATCACTTTGGTCTCTACCTATAAAAGGACTGATACACAGTACACTTAAGCTTGTTCATGTGGTCCCAGAGTGCTTTGTTTGGAAGCTGTCACTGTTATTTCAAGCCACAGCCATGAGTCATTCATTAAATATCATCACTGCTATCAGTATTGAAGACAAACTCAGGATATTTGTTTTTTTAGTTGATTTATGTCACCAAAACACTAAATACTGCTGATACCTATTTAAGATCATTTGTTCCTAAATGCAGACAGTAAAACATGCAGTTTAAAAAATATCAAGGTAGGTTACATAGCAAATGATGTGCAACTGGACAGGGAAAAAACAAACACAAAAAAACACCTGCTTCTTTCTGCATAACGTTAGAAAGGGTAAATTAACTGGTTAAATCTCAGCAAGCAAAAAAGCATTCAGCATTGCATTTATTGAGAAAGATAATGCCGATAAGGAAGAAAATATCTTTGAACAAGTTTAGCTTTTGTCGAAGTTGTTTTGCTTACTATGTCGTCACACCAGTTCTACCGGCCAGCTCGTATAGGTGATTTTATTTCTGCTCCTTTAGGGTATGCAAACAAACTAACTCCTCAGTTTCCGATCACTAGAGTTAACTCTTGACTTTTGTTGCTCCACTGGGAGTTGTTGCTGGCTATGAGAGGAAGATCTGTCTCAACAAAGGCCAAATGTGTCCCTTCCCGACCAAATATCCTTCTTCATAAAAACTTAAAATAGAGCAGGTGCTCTTGAATCAAGCAAATGTTCAAAAAATATTCCGGAGCATTGGGATCGGTAAAGGCAATAAGAGCACCAGGAATTATTTTTAACTGCAAAGCATCTTTACATTTAAAATTACATTAACTGCTAGTATTTCTTCTTTTCAGTCTAAAAGTGGTCATAGAGTTAGGGCTGGGTGATAAACTGATTTTATCGATTAATGTCGTTTAATAGGAGCTGTTGTTTTTTTTTTTTTTTTGGAGAACTCAGACTAGGAACAAGTAACGACACCTTGCAGAATTAATACAGCAGAGTCCCGTGTCTGCTTCACTACTGCTGGGTACGGTGAAGGGAGTTAACCCCGAAGCTAGCTACAGCTTCACCCAGGAGTAATCACCTCTTCTCCACCTCCCGACCTCGGTGTGGATGTGGAAAGTTTAATAGATGTTTCTGTCACAGTTTTCACCAATAGTGGAGGCAACAGACCAGAATGAGCATGTTTTATAAATCCTCAGAAATGTTGCTTCAAGAGCAAAAAGACCAGAAAAAAATAAAGATATCGCCAGGCCTTGCATAGAGTAAATATTTACTTCTGTGAAAAAACCACAAGTAATTACACACAATTACTTAAGATTGCATAATAACTGTATAGGCTTACCAGCAGCAACATATCACAAATGCAGAAGTTGCAAACCCCCAGATAGTTTAGACATGGCGATAATGTAGTAGTGCAAATCCAGCTTAATTTGTTGAACGCCAACAGTTCGGTTAGATAAAATGATTTAACCTTTTGTAGTCAACATCATTTATGTTTAAGCAGATTTACAACATCTTTTCTCAAGTTAAATATACAAATACAATAATCAAAATACAAGAAGTTAAGCTTTTGCTGTGTTTTAATGCTGTGGTTCGTTTCATAACAATAAATACACATATGCACATAAAATTATGTCTTGACTTTTTGAACATATTCAATTTGATGTGCCATTCATCACCAAAGTAGTTTGGTAGTAGTATTTAGCATCAGACAACATAATGTATCATAAGAAGCCACATACTTAGGGTAATCACTCAATATTATAAACTGAATTTACCACCACGCAACACAGAAGTAGATGAGTGTAAAAATAGTTCATCATTAAAAAAGAAAGCACAGATGTATTGTCAGACACATGCAAAAAGAGTAATAAAGTATTTCTAGTATTATAAGTATGAACTTTAATATTTGCTACTGACACATCTGAATACGTAAAAGCTTCTTCTGTTCTGAATGAATTGTTTATGAAGTAATATTGGTGGGGAATCTTTGGAAAAAGTAAAAAAAAAATTAGCTTGCAAAAACAGTTCATTTTACTGCAATTAATTCTCCAACACAATGACTTTAGCCTACATCTAAACCATTTTAAAACATAATGAGAGTATTTTCATGAAAATTCTGATATGTACTTGTACTACAGAGACATGAATTATTCAGATCTTAGTCAACATTAAGGGAGAAACTGCAACACTTCACTTATGTCATAAAATACTATTCATTGTGTAAAATATGCTGAATACAATTAAAGAGCATGTGCCACTGGATGGTAACGCTGACATTTACAGTTTGTTATAGAATTTTGATTCGAGTTAACTAAAGCTTCAGCGTTACTTAGTTAAAGTTAAGTCTTTGTTATAATTTGCTGATGTCATTATGTACAGGTGTGAAACATAACCAGAATTTGTATGCGAAAAAAATACAGTCATTCAGAGCCGTAGAACCCACTAAAGCCCCGTTTCTACCAACGGGTGCAGATCAGGACATCTATTTTTGTGTTTTCACACGTGAAAACTGGGAAAGGGTACCCTAATATCTGACCCAACCTATCCTACTTTGTTAGTACCCTTTCGTTGGGATACAAATCTAACCGACCCGACCTGAAAGGGTGGAGTTTGACACACTGCAATCTGTTGATTGGTTGAGAAAAGAAAAGTCGCTTCACGTGCGACTTGGCATAAAAACAAAGCAGGAATGGCTCCTTGTTTAGAGCTACAAATTTTCCTTTTGTTGATTAAATCTCAGTTTAAAATGGCATTACAAAGCACCACCAAGAAGAAAGAACACAAACTGATGACCACCATTCTCCTCCTTTGTTTCTGAGTCATGTTTTGGTTATACTTTAAGGAAGGTGCTTCAATGACGTCATGTTACTACATAGCTGAGGCATCTATCGCTATCCGACTGATACTCCATCTCTCAAGAAAGGTTATGGTTATCTGTACCCTACCCGTCACGACCTGCACCCGTTGTTGAGAACGAGGCTTAACACACCAACTCTGATTGATTCCAGGATAAAGGTTAGACAGAAAGCTGCCTCAAAGGCAAATGCTGACCTATGGCCCAACAGACTGTGTATGTTTTTCAGAAATCACAGAACAGGAATGTGGTCGACACCCTCCTTATAAACAGTGGATTCACAAGGTCTTGGCTAGGGATTTTTCAAATACAAAAAATAAAGAAAGAATTGAGGACTTAAGACACAAAGTAAGCACCAACCACGATACAGCCTGAAAGCAGAGTCACAACGCAAACACTCCACTAGCCTACAACCAAGCAATGCACCAGCAAGCAATAAAGTAAAGCAAACAGTGAAAAGTCAGTCATCAATTTAATGATATCAGTCATGACACCAATGGCATATGTTAAACAAACAATCAGAGCAGATACAAACAGTCATTTTTCAGCATTGGTTAAATTTAACCCTCCATGGATCAAGTCTTCAGTCTTTTGCCACATTTTAGGTTTAAAATGTGCGCCAATGCAGAGCTGCTCTAGCCCTTGAAATGGCTAAAACACAATTTATATATTATTTATATCATTACAACATTTTGCCACTGACAACCTTCAAGAAATCCAAATAAAGTGGCCACAAGCATCAGGGAAACATTAAAACACAACTTTCCGTCACTGGACAAAGAGGCAGGAGTTAGTTTGAGAGAGAGCCAGCTGCTGACACACTTTCTTCCTGAGGGAACAGGGTGGAGAGAGTGGAAACTTTGCTTTGCTGAGAAAACCAGGTGCCAGTCCAAAAACAAACTGGACATCCATTTTTAAAAAGGAAATGTCAGCTGGTGCAGCTCTGAGAATTTTTAGCTGGTTTCAGAAATGGCAACACTGTGTACAATTTTGGGGCAAATCCTGCATTTGCAGCTACAAAACAAAGACATATTTTCTTACCTTTTTCCTGTTTAAAAACATGAGAACTTGAAATATCATATCACTCTTTACTATCACCACAACACTGCCAGGAAACATAAAGAGGCGTGCATCCAATGATTTGTTCTGTGTTCGCGTGATTGTCTGCATGGGTAAGGCTTTAATCAGGTTATGTGACTACCATTTGAAAGCAGGCAGACCTGAGTATGGATCATCAGTGCCCAATCCAATAACTCTAGCTTAAATATTGTATATTAAGAACTGGATTTAAATAGATTTATCCTAGCAGGAAAAAACAAAACAAAACTAAACAATTGCATCAGAAAATAACAAGGCTGGGGCTGATGTAGAGCGTCATATATTTAAGCAACCCACGTACAACAATCAGCCACATACTGAGTGGCCAACATGCTTCTCATTAAAAAGCAATCTTTCAGTACTTAAGGCGGTTTAAGTACCCTGCCACCAACAACTGGCAAAATTAAGTTTTAATTGCAATTGCTGGGTCTCACAACACCCCATCCCATTGAAAGAAATGTGCCTCCACTAATAGAGAGCTTCAAAGGATGATCCTGACAGGAGGGTGTGTTTGTCTAACATGGCACAGGCTCTTCATTGACATGATTCAACTTTCCCCTAGCTTTGAGCTGTCAAGGGGGAAAAAGGGGGGTGATAGGACTAAAGTAACACAGAAAGAAAAAAAAGACACAGCAAACAACAAAGAATAAAAATAGTTTAGAGGAAAGAGTAAGGTCCAAAGAACTAGAGAATGAAGAGAACTGCAGAGGTCAGAGAAGGGAGAAAGAAAAAAAAAAAAAAGAAGCTAGATAGAACTAGCTTTAGTAGGGGTGGATGTGATGGCTTAGTAGGGCATACATTTTCTGGGTGCCAAGGGACTCTAGCCTCTATAGAGGAAGGGGACAAGATCTGGCACTGTAGACAAGGAGGAGGATGGGCAAAAACAGGGCCTGAGACTAATCTATACCCCCCCCCCGCCCTCTCTCTCTCTGTCTCACAAAAACTCCCTCAAATCCCTTTTACCAGAAGATCTGCTGACTATAACCAGTCACCCAAAAGGCAGTTGACATAATAACCCCTGGGGGTATTCGTGCCTGCTTTCTGCTTTGAATTTGTAACCGACACTGTAAAAACCTACTGATCTGCTCTGGTCTGAGCTACCTCTGTCACCAAAAAGACAAAGAACGTGCCTTCAATTTAGCCTTAAAAAGTAAACACAGAAGAGCATGTTTGCCTTTTCCTCTATTTACAGGTTCAGCCTTTGTGCCAGTCTTCCGGCTTTCCATTTACTGAATTCAAGGGAACTATTAAATGTGACGTATGGGAAAGCAAACAAACAACCACACAATCACACTGTAGTACACACTGACTGACTTACAACAGGAAAACCACAAAAATACACAAAGAGAAATACACACTACTCTCCAACAAGCCTGCAATCATGGAAGCCAGAGTGGTGAGAAGGAAGGGTTGGGTTTATGGTGCTTTATCTAACCAGGGGGATCATATGCATGCATGTACAAAACACACATGTGGAGATTTGGATCCTTGTCTGAAGCAGCATGCAGGCCAGAGGCAAACACCTACACAGGCTGTTAGAAGACATATGTACAGGAAAAGTTACAGTTAAAGCTCTTACAGTTACACCACTGACGAATACTGATGTAGTGATGTTCAGAAAGAACTGCCACATTCCATTAAACTTTACATGTCTTTCTTCTTCTATTCATGAAGGAAAATATGCAAACTGACCAGGGCGTTTGTTGGTAGAGTCACAACTGTACCAAACTTCAAAAACTAAACACTGACAGTTATGTCATCCTTTCTCTTCCATGTGCCATTCAAGGATTTTCCAGGGTCCAAAATCAGATAAATGAGAGCACTCAGATAACTGTAATAATCAGATCTGACATGTCTACATACACGTCTGAAATATTATATTTGAAAGATTGTTGTCTACATTGGCCAGTCAGTGTTTCTTCCAAGTTCACAGCCAAAAATGCTTTGATAAAAAAAAAAAAAAAAACACTCAGGACAGAAAAACAGTTAAAGTTTTTAAATATCCAGATGAAGGAAGTGGGATCACCTGTGTATGCACACACGTCTATGCTTATAGCATCAGGAAGGAACTCTGTCATGGACACAGAGAGATGCTTTTACTTCTACTATCATTCTCACGGTGGACTACATAGTACCTACAGAGTTGTAATCCTGTAGAAACTATAATGAGATTTTACCACTTGCCAAAAACTTATCAACACGGACTTCATTCCCAGAATGACAGCCTGTAAAATACATGCACAAACAAAGCTGAACACACACAGAGAGTAGGCCAACATGAGTTAAAATCAGCGGGCTGGAATGTCTCATCTAAAGTCCTGCTTGTGGGGATTCTTCCTCTTAGCTCTCTGGTGTCCACTGTGCAGAGCAGACACCATCTGGCTAGCTGGAATGCAACTGAGCAGGGGGTGGAGGAGTTAAGGGGTTTGCTGTCCTGCAGGGGGATGGGTAATGGCCGTGAGATAGAGTATTAACAGTAGCAGCATTAACCATTTCACGCCAGACAATCAAAACCCTTCAAAGCAAAAGAAACCACAGAATTGTGGTATCAAACTTCTTGTCAAGTCTTAAGGTCTACCAAAGAGCATTTGGTTTGGTTTTTCATTATATAACATTTGCATTAGATAATTTCAGTGATATAACTGATGTTTTCCCTTTAATGGAATAAATAATCGAATCACTCTCTTTAACAGATATGGATTCAAACTAAAATACAATTGGTTTCTTAGTTTAAGTCACATTTTTCAAACTACAAATTATAAACTCGGCTCATATTGACACAACTGCACAAAAAAAGAATGAATGTTTTATTTTAATGTCAAGAATAATATCTCAATAATGGCAGTATTTAAATTTCCTTTGTAAACTTGTTCCATTACTGATATAACCACTTTTTTTCTATATGCTTTCTGAAGAGTCGGTGTTTTTAAACACAGTCACAACATATGGTTTGCCAATTATACATTAGAGTATGCATGTTTTATTCATGGATGCTTCAGGGCAACATCTGTCACTCCCGTGAGCATGAAGGCAATAAAAAATTAGAAGACAAGCACAGAGCATGGTACCTCTAATTCGCTTGCTTTGAGTACAAACTAAAAACACAGTTTTACTCTAACGCTTTGTTTTCTGTCAACAGACTTACTTAAAAGACTTCAGTAACCTGTGTTTGGATAAGTATCCAGGCTTGACAGTCAGATGAAATTCTCCTCTGGCACAAAGCTAAAACAAAGATAAATGCAATATGGAGAAAGTTCATATATTACCTCTTCACATGGAAACTATTATGTATCATCAAACAAAAAATCGGAAATATAACCATGTGTTTAAAATGCCTTGCAAGTATCAAGCTAGTTTAATGTTTTAAAGATGCCATGGTACTGGGCCTTAGTTGGTGGCAAAGTAACTGAACAAATACAGTTGGCAGTTTGAAGATGAAGCTAGAACCAGTCCATTCTAACAGCAACCGCTAGCTAAGTTTATAAATATGTCTTAGCAGAGATTAGCCTGAGGGTAACCCCTCACACTCTTCCCTGTGGAGTTCCCATTGCTCGCACTGTCACATCCTTTTGCTTTATATAAATATTTGTACTGCAGAACTTCTTGGCTGTGCAGCTAAGATCAAACTCCACCTGAGCACTGAGGGGAGACCAGAAAGAGGGAAGAGATGGGGTTGGGTGAAAAGATCTTGCGTCTGATAAACTGCAACCAACTTTTACTGTTCAGCTGCTACATGGTACTAAATTATTAAGCAATGTGCAACCTGCAACTAGAATGCTTGTCATTAGATCTTAGTGAGCAGACAGGACAATATCTGCAGTAATAACTAAATGTAATGTACACCATGCATGTCACAGCATTATGTCAGTTTTTTTCATATGAACAAGATGGGCAACACTTGAAAGTTAAATGCAGGACAATGTAAACATGCATGTGAACAGAAGCAGCTGATATGGTAAGAGTGAAGTAATTATATGGAGTACAGTGGCTTGTGTGGCCAAAACATAAAATGGTGATTTTCATATTTTCAGAATCATTATAGGAACAAACCAGTCATTCAGAACCCTGCACACCTTGTACTAGCGATGCAGGAATTGCAACTAAATTCTTTTATAACGTCGACATAACTTGTTTTAAACGAAAAAGAAAAATACTGTTCCTGGACATAGCAAGGCATGTTTCTGCAACAAAAGCCTTCAACCAAGACTAAGTCCTCCACCCTCTGAAGGCACCCTTGAGTATATTTAGAAATGGGATCCTCACAAGGGTGAAGCAACACTGCCCACCGGCTTACATAAGCCGTGCAGGTGAATAATACCAACTACAACCACATAACACTAACACTGGCTCAACAACAATAGTCTCTTTGTTTAGAGTCTTAACATGGTCTAAAGAAAAGGCAGGTAAAGAGCAGAATTGCAAAATTATGTGGATGAGACATGGAAAAGTCATTTCCTGTATGGACACCCCCTGTTCCAGGTCCCCAGTGTACTACACAGGTTAGCTATTACTCAGTGACAACTTTGCATTGTGCACAAACTTTCTGTTATTTCCCAATACAATCACAGCTTTACAAATGAGCATATTGTTATTAATGAGGTGAAGGGTGCCTTCAACATGTGCTGTCATGCTCTGTGTTTTAGTTTTCCTTTCCTGACTTGCTCAACACCATTTGGATCAGGACGGTCTTGGGAAGCATGTTCTGACACAAGCAATTGAGCTGGCTTGCCTGGAAAGCCTTAAATAACATAACCCTTGGATATGAACTCCTGAAGTTATAGATGGCTCAGCTAAAAGAAATAATAACCTTTTTGGGAGATTGTGAGTATGGTAAGTAAAGGAGATAGCGTTTTGCAAACTAAAATTAGAAGTTGTAGCAATATCAACTTCTACCCAAGTTTTTAACCATGACACACTGACACAGATAAACACTGATTCAAAACGAGTTGCAGCAAACTTGAATATTGTTATCTGCGTTGGTATTACTGCAACTGTTTCCACTACAGAACTGGGCCCTGATGCTATTTCAGCTTTCCTCATTTTGTTTTTATAATCACTCTGTTTTCACAGCTGTTTTTGCACACACATCTCCACATGTTTGCTCCTCTCTTTGCAGAGGGACTGTTGAGGAAAAGGGTGCAGGCTGCGGAAAGAGGGCAGGGGAAGTTCACTCAACAGGATGACCGATCCTCTAAACTATGTCAGTGGGGTGAAAGGAGAAGATCAGTTGGCTGTCATTTTATCTGTCTTAACGTCTATATAAAAGTGTAAAAACTGTAACAAATTGATACAAAAAGCAAACTGTCAACGGCGTGTGCTCATTACATTGTTTCGCACTAAACAAAACATCATATCAACATTTGTAAGAAAACGACAACTGACAGGGGTTAAAAATTACATTCAGTACTTCAAACCAGTTTAACTAATACAAAAAGGTGTAATAGGAAGCGCACAACCTGGGCTTCAATGTTGCAAATATACAAACGTCACAGCGCAATAAACTACTTATAAACAAAAATGTATAATAGTTCCACAACATACCTGCAGTGCTTTGTAGAGGTCCACTACAGCATCAGCACATACACTATAAACGAAGTTAATATCATGAAACGCCCATGAGGCAGTTGCTCAAATAAAAGTGACGAAACCACAACAGTTTAAAAGCACTTCAATCGTGTTTTGTAAAGTTCGTGTCAGAGCTAACGTTAACCTAAGCACGTCGCGGCGTCAGTCAAACCTTGCGCCTGTTCTCGACGGCAATAAAAGGAAGCACAATTTATACTTGTCTTCTTCGGAAGACAGTCCGGCTTTTGCTATTTATTCTCTACTGAAATTTAGAGGACACGCAAAACTCCGTACTGCTCGAACAGACTGCTAAGACAGCAACGACTGCTACAGGCAGGTCCGGTCTCTTCAAACTTAAAATGCCTTCTCGACTCTGATTGGTCGGAGCTCAACAGGGCGTTGCGTTCACGTGTTCCCGGTAAATTCTCTCTTCCATGATGACGGTCCGAGAAGTGTAAATTGTGACGTCAGTATTTTGCGGATTTTCTGGCCAAAGTTAAATGAAAACGTAGGGGAGACTGGGGACAGTTGCAACAATTTTTTCATTTCTCTCAGTTAATCAGAGACCGTTTGGATTAGACATGC
>JBAFTA010000024.1:13400875-13414031 GCA_036919975.1 Melanotaenia parkinsoni | reverse complement strand
ACTGAGCATGTGCAGTATGAGTGTTATCACTCTGGCATGTTTCTGATTAGAGGAATAAGACTTGTTGCAACCGTCCCTTGTTGCAACTGACCCCAGTCTCCCCTACTACATACATTTAGAACAGAAATACTCTACATAAACGCTTACTTGTACTCCTTTTATTATCACGTGTTTGAGCTACTTATACTAATGCAGTACACGAATATAATTAAAATGGTAAATTAATATTTTCATGTTTCTTACTTGTTAGTTATAAGATATTTTTTAAAGTGATGCTGCAGATTATTTTCTTAATATCTGTTTTTAATTGCTAATATTTGTGTAAGAGCAAGGATTGTTTTCAAATGCTGTAATATGGCTTTACCTTTATGAATGATGTTTGTAAAAATTTTATTGGCATTCTCTCAGTATTTCTTTGTCTTGTCTTTATGTGATACTGTTTATCACACATACAAACAAAAAAATTATTTATGTTATGGATTTTTCTTGTATATCATATAATCTGTTCTCAAACAGGCCAGCTTTGTAGTTGTTTCCGGTGTAAGTTTTTGCAACAATGTGTTGTTGCAGCGCCTCCTACTGCTAAAACTTAAATTGTGCAAATACTTTTATACCCCTTGGTATTAAAGTAGGCCTATACTGTATGACTGATACACAGTGATAAGTTTTGTTATGACATTTATTGGCTGTTGCCAGGTCTAAAGCAAAGACTGTGTGACTGTTCTAATAAATGGCAAGGTAGAATAAGTTGATTTTGAGAATGATGTTCCTGTAATATTTGTTTTAGGATAAAAGAATGCCATGTTCCAGATGTCCTATATTTGTAAGAAAAATACTTTATTGCCTTTTGTATACTTTATACTATAAACTAAAGTATAAGTATATGTTAGTTTATAGTTTATACAGCGTGATTCACTGTTGGGGTTTAAATTAAATTAAACTGAAATATATAGTCTTTTTTACTTTTAAAACACTAATAACACCGTTATGTCTGCATGAGATTTTACTTGATTGCATTTCCACTTTGCATTATCATCTGCTGCATGTCCACTGCATTATTACATGCACATGCAATACTGCATTGCATGTGCATGTAATCATTTGATTAGTTTTTTGCACTCTTCATAAGTATAAGTGTCATGTCATCACACACAGAAATTAGGATGCACAGGGTAAACTGCTTTAATCTGTTTACCCAACACTCTCATGATGAAACAAATGCTGGGACACTTAAACTAGGTAATAACAGCCATTAAGGAGATTGTAAAAACCATTTTTTTCTTAATTTGTTTTTTAGTTGGTAACTTTTATGTTCATTAATGTTCACATCCTCTGTCCTGGAAGTTCCTCTGGTCTGTTCATCTTCAGCACTTCAAGTTAGTTAGGTAACACCAAGCCGATCTGTGAAACAAACACCCATTAATATCATCTCCTGGTGACTTAAATCAGTATTAAAAAAAATAATAATCCAAATTCATAAGCGTTCAGACACATGAATCTAATTTTGGCAGAGTATTTTATCAGCTGCAGGCACAACTAGTAGAGGGGTGGAAAATGGAAGATCTTTGACTGTGCAGACAAACAGCAATGTCTCTCCACATATGGATATTGCTAATCTGAGTACCTTGTCTGGGCTCATGGGAGGGCACATCCAGTTGTACATATAGTAATGGACGCTCTTGTCACTGACAGTAAACTTGAGCTTTTCCAAAAAAGTCATGTTATCCATCACATTGAGAGCCGAGAAGATGTCAAAGCCATTCTGTTTATGAGAGATGAGGAACATTTATGTTAAACAAACAAAAATAAAATCTGCAATTCTTACAAAAGGATCTAAAATAATCTGCTCTCATGAGGCATGTTGTTTGGAGGAAATGTCATTCAGTGGATGGATTTCAGGTGATGTGTGAATCTTTTTGTTGATAAAAGATATGTTTTAATTCAGCATACACAACATTAACTTGTAATATCGTTTACTAGCTTTAACCTCTTTTATCATGTTTGGGTATAATAAATAAATGTATTTAGTTTGTTTGTTTGCTCAAAAATCTTGTTAATGTATTAAATTGTATTAAGAAATACTTACAGATTTAGCCAAGACCAACGTGTCCTCCATGAGTTCTGTCAGATCTGTGGTAGTCGTGGTAACATAAAGAAGATGAGCTGCTCTAAGACCAGTGTGGACGGGGTGATTCAGCACCCTGGAGGAGATGCTATAGAAACTCACCACATCTGTCAGAGTGCCATCATCCCCCTGTGTGTGAGGAAGGGAGGTCAACTGATTTTAATCAATTCATCAAACAAAGGAAACTTTTTTCCACTTTAAAGAAACTTAAAGTAAGAAATACAATAGGGTCAGACCTCCACCACGTAGGTGTAAATCACATTTTCCTTTGGCAGCAACCAGTGCTCCACTTCTGGCAGAGACAAGAGAGGGCTGAGGTGAAACTTGCAGAAGTTTTTCTGGAGTAGCAAATAGATTCCTGGAGTATCTTCCCTGGTCATAGGGCGAAGACCTTGCACTTTTGTCACCTTGGAAAAGAAAGAGAACAAATTCCTTTAGAAAATTCAATGTCTTTCCATAAAGTTTTTATGCATATACCAATAAATATTTGGTCACAAGGCAAAGTCACACAGCAGAAGCAGTAATGACTTCCTGTCTCCAGGTGGCAGCACACACTAACCTTTAGCAAGCGGTTGACTTTCAGAGCTCTCTGCAGGTTCATGTTCAGTCTTAAACCTGGGTAGTTGACCTCCATCAGCTTACGGGGATTCAGAGGGCGATGCCACTGACTAAAAGGATTAGATTGTTTATTTGGAAGGAACAAGGACAAGAGTTACCTCTGGGGAAAACAAAAAATACTAAAGGACAAAAAGGGAAAGGGTACCTAACATTAGCCTTTCTGCACAATATGTAATCTCATTTGGAACAACATGACAACATATCAAATTGTCAGTGTGCACGGTTAAATCGTTTTACTTTTTGTGATTGAAAAATTACAATTCTGTTCATTTTATTTAATCAACTGCATATAATTTATAGACCTCATTGTAATGGGGTTAATAGAAATGAACCATGTACACAGATAAGAAAATTCTTGAAGGTATTTAGGTACTTATGCATCAGGCTAAATCTGATGTTTGAAGCAAAGCTGAATGCAAATTGTCTGTGTATAGAAGCTACTACCTGCAGGAGCTTAGTGGTGTAGGAAGTATTACGTCAGCTGTGTAGACCGCCTGGTAGACACCCTCCTGGTTGACACGCCGGGTGAGTTCTCGGATGAGAACTGGAGTCATCCGTTTGAGGCGCAGCTTCTTATGAACACAAAGGAATTTGACCTGCACTATCTGCTTCTTCCTGTGCAAAACATGTTGAGTCTTACCTATGGGACGTTGTCTGGGAAACTGCTTTACTTTTATGCATGAGGTTTAATATTGCTCATCAGATTTTACACAACACACATCTTTGCATATATTTATGAGCCACTCACGTCTCATAAATGCGAGCTTCTGCAGGAACGGCAGCGATGAAGCCGACTAACTTCTTATTGGTGTCTACTCTCACACCACAGTTCCACTGAAGCAGCCAATTTGGAGGTTGGAAAGCCCTTAGGAGGAAAGCATTGACACTGTAGCATGACTCTGAATAATACATTCTGATTAATCTAATTTCCAAAATGAAATCAGTAGTTTTCTTTATTCTCAGAGCCATGGAAAGCTAATGTTAATTATTCATTATTCAAAATGTTATGTTTGATGAAAGTGTCCCTAAGAAAGGTTGCATCATTTATGGAGTTCAAAACAAGTTGCAAAGATAAATGGAAATATGAGAGTAGCTGTCTTGTTACTTATATCATGCACTGAGTCAGATTAAAGAAAAAAAAAATCTGTCCTTTTATAAAATGCCAAGCTTTAACACAGAGGCTAAAAGCAATGGACAATGATTACGCCTCAAGAGCTGAATCTGGAAACTTATTGAACATTAATCAGGGTTTTGCTGAAGCTAAATAAATACCTTTAAAAAAAAAAAAGGTTGGAGCTTACCATTGCAGATACTCTGGAGAGAAATCAAATCTGATGGTGTTGTCATCTTCTTCCATATAGTTCTCATTTAATAGACTGCAAAGCTCTTTCAGCTGAAATGATAAAAAAAAAAATAATAATAATAAATAAATAAATAAATAAAATAAATAAATAATAAAAACATGCATTAATCCCAAACTTTACTTGCCAGGGTCTAAACCTCATCAATCAGTCCACTCCAGTAAGCTGAATACTCAGTTTGGCATAGTGACAACTGTTTTACCATTGCACACAAGCCCAGGTGGAAAACTATTGATTAGCCAATGAACACCACAGGCAAGGATGACTTTGTTGTTAATGTTTTCAGAAGTGCTCATTTTTCTCAGTGCTCTGGAGGCCTGGCTTCAGGTCGGCAAATGAAAGTATATGCCAGACTCTTCTCAGTTTACTTTGCTAAAATTTAGTGAACAGATATGTTTGCATGTCTATCCATCAGTCACAAATTAAAATGACATTAACTTCTATTTAGATATGTTAATTACTAGCGATTGGTTGGGAAAAAAATCAAATATTCTTCTGAACAGAAATCAATTAGGTTTCAGGAACTGTCACACTGGAATTAAACACTTAAGTTGTCAGATTTGCAGTCTAGTGTGATATCAGGAGAAAACTTTGTTGTTTTCTATCAATATCTTCTATATACAGGGAATAGCTTACCACAGGAGGGCTGCTCAGGTCCAGAGTATCCCAGGAGAAACCCTGAGGTAGTGAGTAGGGCTCATTTCGACAACTGGTTTCCCCCTCTGCAATTGGACCATGAGTAGTAGGACTGTCACCTGAGGACACAAAAGAAAAAGAAGAAAGTGACTGGGGAACTTACAGTTTCATCCTCAGCTAAGAATGTAGCTAGCACACTCTCAAAACAGGAGGTCTGCAGTAGTGATTAATCAATGTGTGTGTTAGTGGTGGGTCTCCAGGGAGCATTTTATCCCCATTCACTGCTTACAATATAATTGCTGAAGCGCTAGCATAGAGCCTCTGTGCTGATGTGCTCCTACTTTGATGAGGAGTACCATAACCATACTTGCTGTTAAAATTACAGGATGGACGCATGGAAATGTGAGTCACATCCTCTTCTGAGTTTTGCACTTTGTTGTCATTTGCATTTGGTTAGATAGTTATCAGTACAAATACAGAGAACACATTTCTGATGGAAATGAATGGGTGAAGGGTGAAATGTTAACAATCTATCCATCTGTTTTTATATATTTTTTTATACCAGCTGATTTCAAAGCAAGGTCATGGTGGCTGGAACCTATCCCACCAGCTAGATGAGAAGCAGGGTATGCCCTGGACAGGTTGCCAGTCCACTACAAGACCAATAGAAACAAACAACCACTCACACTTTAAAATTTAAAAATGCAGATTAACCAAATATGCATATCTTTGGACTGTATAAGGAAGTCAAAGCACATGGAATGAACCCGTTCATAGGAAAACATGCAAATTCAACACAAAAAGGCTGGTTTAAACCTCTTCAATTCCACCACCATTGTTCCAGAAATTTTCTTGTTATATTATTATTTTTATACTTCAATAATAAAGGTACTAACTGATCACTGAGCACCAAGTTGTTGTCTCTTGGAGCATTGCTTCTTAATCGTAAATACAAATATTCCCTCTCAAGAAATGTCTATTGATCAGCCCTTTCAGGACTTCAAACTCAGTGTAAGGAAAAGAACATTTTTTATATTACATTAGGATTATTTTCTACTTACCCAGTTTGGGAACAGGTTGTGTGTCCCAGAAGTGGTAGGTGTGTTTTTTGGCCTGTTGCAAGGTCTTAGGCAGATTTTGCCCCCCCCAAAAGAGATGAAGGGCTCTCTGGATCTCTTGCTGTTTCTTCTCTGGCAGACTGTCCAGCTGGCACAAAACAGGAATAGAAAGGGCAGCTTACCATAAATTGTCCAAGGAAGCACACAGCAGCAGCGTACATCAGCTCGAGTATAAGTGTAGAGTAAACAGTTGATCGTTTCATTTTGCAAAAATGTCAGTTTTTAGGAGTTATCTACCAACCAGCGGAAAAAAACAGAGAGAAGAAGCAGTTTTCGCTCATACAAAGACACAAACCATGGCAAATGGGTCTTTGGGTCCCTTTGGCCTCCAAGCATCTTCTCCTTTCCCTCCCTTTTGATTCTTTTTGCTCTTTGTAAGACTCCCACTTTCTTCATCTCTCAGCTTCTCATCACTGGAAGACATTTCCAACCCTGCAGTTATAGTCCTGTATTTTTAAAAACAGTAAATTTAGATTGTTCAATTATACTAAAAAACAGAGAATAAGCCTGGATCTACGGTGACTGTGAATCTGTCATTGTAAATAAGCATGTCTCTGTAAAGATGTGTGCAAACTGTGGTGTCCTCTGACACATTTGCGGTTGCTCAGCTCTTATCTTTTTGAGCAGTTTGGGGAGGAGAGTGATCGCTTCAGCAACCCAGCCCAACTCCCACCCAGCCAACAGATAAACGAGAACAATGCTAACTTGAAAATAACTTCTCAAAAGATTGAAATTTCAGACAACTGCTGAATCGGCTTCCATCAGAAGACTTACAGCTGCTTGATCCAGGTCTTAACCAGTAGAGAATGAATTAATATGGAGCTCCCACACAGCCTCCTGTGTAATATTTTACACAACGACCAAAACACTTTGTCTCCTGTTGACTTATTGTTCATTTTTTGTGTTCAGTAATTTATTATTTGTCCAATAGCATTATTATATACTCATTTTTTTTTTTTACCAAGCCGAATTATTCATGTTCAGAAAACTTCCATTCAACAAGCTCTTTTCAAAGGATTTTGGCATTACATAACATATAGTAACAAAAGCAATATAAAAATGTCTTCCATATGCAAACACGCTTCAAACAAGTAATATTTTTTTCAGATTACTGGGTGACAATGTCATAAAAAATCTTTTAGTTCACTGTATAAGGGATCTGAGATTAAACTGGACGTCAGTTCCTCCTCTTGGCTCCGCTTTCACTCATAGAAACCTCTGATGACAAATGCTGGAAAATCAAAGGTCTTTTTCAATTGGCAGAATCCCTATTAGCTGTACTACAGTATGAGCGAATGCAAGATCACGTCCTGCCACATGCCACACATTTGCTTACATTTCAGAGAAACATCCAAAATAAGGAATTAGTAAAAATTAAAAAAAGAAGCCAAAAAAAGTCAATAAACCCAACAAAACACACACTCACATTGCCAGTGTCCTTACAAACCTAATGTTATATCCAGTAGCAACCATATACCAAGTGTTTTTTTTCTCTACATCATCCAGCTGCTTCAATCTTCTAAATCTAGTTGAATGTTGCTTTTAGTCAAAGCATAAACTGTATATAAAAGATGAATATTGTTATTCTATTAGAAATGAGTGAAGTGACTCCACTAGGTGCACATTTCAGGAGATCTCTTTCTCCAAAAGAATGCAAACCAAAAAGCATCAAAATTCTGTCATTAAAATCCTAAATCAGTAGAATATTCATCACTCCATCCATCCATTCTCTGTACCTACACGCTGTCATTTGATGAGAGATGTGTATGCTGGAAAGGTGAGCCAGTCCACCATAAGGCCATCATGATCACCATGAATGATCTTCACTTAATTTCACCTGCATGTCTTTAGATCATTGGAGAGAGCTGGAGCAATGTGTTCAATTTTTTTATTGATTTATTTTTTTTTAGAGACTGCTTAATGCAAAACTTAAAGCATTAAAAGTTTATACATTTGCAAGTTATATCCACTTCAGTCCATCTGTTTAAGTAGCAGGAGAATTACCAAGCTCATATTTGTTTGGTGACACACTCTTGCACGTACAACAATTGTGCAATCCCTTGTGTTGTGCATAATTAATCTTTGTTTACTTTAAGAGGTTTTAGTGCTGCTTGTATGGTGTATGTTGCACACTGCTTGGCCTTACCTGTTGTGCAGTCTTGTAAGTACTGAAATCATTGAATAATCTGGTATTGTTCAAGTTATTCAGAGGAGTTGATGAGAAGTGAATGAACAACTGTTATCTAACAGCAACAAGGTGGAAGGTTGGAGAAGAAAGAATATGTTTTTCATGAGATTCAGATGTTAAATCACAAAACAACACAATATCCAGCAATTAGAGATGTAGGTCACAAGTATGCTTTGTCCTAATGTAGTGTTTGAGAGGAAGTCTATTTATGCAGGGCAGATGAACAAACTGGTGACACAGGAAGCTCAGCTGTAGACCCTGAAGGCAGCACCCAAGGCAGGGGAAGAAGACTAAATGACTTTTTCCAGCCAAAAAAAAAAAAAAAAGCAAAAAAAAAAAGCAGCAAATCTATTCTGGGTTGATATTGCATCTAACCTGTATTCATCTCTGCAGCTACAGCACAATAGGATCTATTTTTTCTTGTGCACCAAGTCTAAAAAAGATAAACAAGAATCACAAAAATTGGTGGTGAAAAGATCTGGGAGTTGTGATGATGGCTATTATAATCGAACATGAAATTTACTATCTGGTTATGACAAAGAAACAGATGAAAGTCTTGATTTACAGCATAAACACATCTATTTGCCTGCTGTGTTGCTGATGTTCTTGAAATTGTAGAGTGTAGTCAACAGCACACAATGTCTTAATGATCATGTGCGCGTAACATTACTGTGGTTTTTTTTTTTGTACTTTGGCTTGCACATCCATTTCTGCACCGCACGGCTTCAGTCATACAGATTTGGCATATTCTAAAATGAAACAAAATTCTTCCGTGAAGAGCCAAAAATACATGAAAATGAGTGAATGCAATTATTAAACAGTTACTGTAATAAACTGTGTGTATTCAAAGCCCGCATGTGGTTGATGACATGTTTGTTTGTGATGAAATAGGAGTTTCATAACATACTGCAATTAGATGAAATGCACAAAGAAACCTTCATTTTAAGCATATCTATGTATTATTAATATTTTGCCTCCAACAGGCAAGAACATTACCAAATAAAAAAAAAAGAAAAAATTCATTTGGGGAGGAATCTTTTTTTAAGCAATAAAAACAAATACCTTGCAGATCATAAATAGAAGAACTGAAACTCTGCCAACTCTTGCTCAAGCAAGCCTCTGTGTACCTAATGCAGCCCACAATATCCAGAGATAATACCGTCATCGTTGATTTAATTCTTGCTTTTGCTTATTTTAAGAGAATATTTTTTGTGGAGAGACGGTTGTGTTTTATCTTATTGTTTCCTCATCAGCATTATTGATTCACATGTCTCTGGATTGTCTATCATCTTGTTTATTTTCTTTTGACTGTCCATTTCACACACACAGACACACCCACACACACAATACTTTAAAAAAATCATTTCAAAATTTACTATTGGTTTTGCAATTACCTTTTTTTCTCTCTCTTTTTTCATGTGTTCCCTTTGTTGCTCAAGCTAGAATTATTATGTGCATCTTGAACCCTAATATAAAACTAAAACCCTTGTGTTCAAACTCTCACCTCTAGATAGCACAAAAACTCCTGCGGTCAAGTAACCACAAACTGCCATGTGTCCATTTGTTGTTCTTAGAAGACATGAACATAACTGGGCAAAGGTATGTGTGTTTGTGCAAGTCTAGGTGAGGCAGAGGCAGGTGTGTGACATCGTTATCGCTGGTGCCTGCAGTACACTCATCTACACTATGCACACACTGTCAGAGCCATTACTAATCTGTAAGTAGATCTGTGTAGCTGTGATTTCTCTGTCGAATAAGATCCTCCTTGCTCTGTCTTCTTCTTTCACATCTGCCTCGCCTGTCTCAGTGTCTGTAACTCTGTTGTTTGTGAGGCTGGATGAATGAGTAACAACCTCAGCGGCTCTTTTACTCTGTGCTGGCTCTTGTCTTTCAGTTTCTCTGACTCAGTGTCTCAGATTTATTTTTCAGCTTGTTGTTCTGCCCTTGTCTTCACTCTCACTTATGCATTTTGACTAAGTTCTTTTAGGCAACAAGAAAATTCTCAATTGTACAATATACATTTCTAAAACAAAAAAAAAAAAAAAAAAAAAAAGACATTTGAATGTTGATGCCATTAAATGGTTTGTCTGGTAACACTTTACAATAATGTTGCAAATCATATATGTAACTAATGTATAACTAATGATGAGCTAATGCACTAATTAGTGCTGGATCTATCATTAATTCCTGTTGCTTATCATGAACTAATGTTGATTTCAATGTGGATTCATGTGACGTTTTCAGCCTTAAAAGATCATATATTCATGAACAATAATTCACTGTTAATTCAAACATTCATTAATATGTCAACAAATTTATCAGTTTAGAACAAAACATATAATTCAGTTACATAACACTGATTTTTTAAAATATAAAACACACTTTAAGAAGTTCATGTTGGTAATCATGTCTGATTTACAGTTTTAAAAAAAAGTTAAAGAAGAAAAAAGTAGAAAATTGTACACATTTTTCTAACACATGAAAACCAGCTATTCTTTGTAAACCATAATGTTATTTTGAAAATAAAAGTTAACTCCAACTGGTTTGGATCCAAGTGCATTTCTGGTATTTGTTGTTTGTATGTTTTAGAGGGAGCACAACTTGTTACTAACAGCTATAACTCAGGCACAAATTTTTAGTTCTTCATATTGAATTTGATGTGACTGTGTTGGAGGCTACACATTTATCTTGAAGTCATCATTAAATAATGAGCACAGACTGAAATGTTGACTTCCAACTGTCACCCAGGATGTAAGGGTGGGGCCAGAGGGTTTGATTGAAAGAGCAAGGCACAACTCTGAACTCTAACTGGCCCCGCCAGGTGACACCACAAATATAGGCAATGAAATTTAACAAATATTTAGAATGAACTGCCCCTCATTCAGGTGAACTTTAATGTGCATGTGAATGTAGCGTGTTACGTATGTCTACTATGTGTTGTTCTACATCAACATCAACATGTTCTTGATCATATGCAGCATTCATACAGCACCACCTCACCAACTGCCTATACGAGTGATAATATCTGTCCACCAGAGCTCCTCAGTGGCAGGGCCCCAGGGGTGGATGAGTGGATGAGGTTCGCCCAGAGTTCCTTAAGGTTTTGGATGCTGTAGGGCTGTCTTGGTTGACACGCCTCTGCAGCATTGCATGGACATCGGGGACAGTCACCCTGGACTGGCAGACTGGGGTGATGGTCCCCCTCTTCAAAAAGGGGAACCGGAGGGTGTGCTCCAAATACAGGGGGATCACACTTCTCAGCCTCCCCGGTAAGGTCTATTCAGGGGTGCTTGAGAGGAGGGTCCGTCGGATAGTCGAACCTTGGATTGAGGAGGAGCAGTGTGGTTTTCGTCCCTGTCGTGGAACAGTGGACTAGCTCTACACCCTCTTCGGGGTCTTTGAGGGGGCATGAGAGTTTGCCCAACCAATCTACATGGGCTTTGTGGACTTGGAGAAGACATCGGGGGGGGGTACTCCTGGAGTATGGAGTACCGGACTCGCTTGTACAAGCTGTCTGGTCCCTGTACGACCGGTGTCAGAGCTTCGTCCACATTGTCGGCAGTAAATCAGAATCGTTTCCAGTGTGGGTTGGACTCCGCCAAGGCTGCCCTTTGTCACCGATTCTGTTCATAACTTTTATGGACAGAATTTCTAAGTGCAGCCGAGGTGTCGAGGAGATCCAGTTCGGTGGCCTCGGGATTGGGTCTCTGCTTTTTGCAGATGACGTGGTTCTGTTGGCTTCATCGGGCTGTGATCTTCAGCTCTCACTGGAGCGATTCGCAGCCGAGTGTGAAGTGGCTGGGATGAGAATCAGCACCTCCAAGTCCGAGACCATGGTCCTCAGCTGGAAAAGGGTGGAGTGCTCTCGTCTGCAGTTATGCAGACTCTGCAGCGGTCGGTCGTGGTGTAGAGGGAGCTGAGCCAAAAGGCAAAGCTCTCGTTTACCGGTCCATCTACGTTCCTACCCTCAGCTATGGTCATGAGCTGTGGGTAGTGACTGAAAGAACGAGATCGCGAATACAATCGGCCGAAATGAGTTTTCTCCACAGGGTGGCCGAGCTCTCCCTTAGAGAGAGGGTGAGAAGCTCGGTGATCCGGGAGGGGCTCAGAGTAGAGCCGCTGCTCCTCCACCAGAGGAGCCAGATGAGGTGGCTCGGGCATCTGGTTAGGATGCCTCTTGGACGCCTCCCTGGTGAGGTGTTCCAGGCACGTCCCACTGGAAAGAGGCCCCAGGGAAGACCTAGGACACGCTGGATGGACTACATCTCTCAGTTGGCAAGGGAATGCCTCGGGATCCCTCCAGATGAGCTGGTGAGTGTGGCCGGGGAGAGGGAAGTCTGGGTTAACCTGCTTAGGCAGCTGCCCCCGCGACCCGACTCAGGATAAGCGGAAGAAAATGGATGGATGGAATATCTGTCCAAACTGTTTACGTTTTATGAGGAGGTTGTAAAACCACCCGATGAGATAACTGTGCAAGCAAGTTTTTTTCATCATCATTAAAATATGTTTGTGCAACAGCGATTAAAGGCATAAAGTGTAGGATCTTCCTAAGTAAGTTGTTGATAAAAAAAAGCACTATTGACCATTTACTTTCACCAAATTTGCTTAATTTTTTACATTATGACTAGCTAGTTGTAGAGAATCCTCAGTTCATTATTTCCCTAAGATCTACATACTTTTTTTTAAAAAAAAGATCTCAATTTCATGTACCACCCTTTTACCTTTCTATACATTTTATAATTTCTGCGCTCAGCTTTGTAATCTTTGTTAACTTCCATTTGAATCTGGTTTCCCAATTATCTCTGTCAGTTTGTGAACTGGACCCGTACCATTATACTCACAGTCCTCAGTGTACTCCCTTCCTTCTTTCACATAATGGCAAAGTCCTAGTCTATTCTTGCATGTGATTGGCTGCATGTTGCGTTCATTAAACTAAAGTCCCACCCCTGCCTGCTGAGCAGCAGAGGTTAAAGTAAGGGTATAAATTCAGATTCCTAGTTAAGGCAACAAAAAAACCTCACATCATTCACATCATATTTTAACTTTTTCCCCTCAAAACTTTTATTTAGTCTGCCCCAAACAACTCCATTTTTTATTTATCTGTATACAT
>JBAFTA010000024.1:13384089-13394152 GCA_036919975.1 Melanotaenia parkinsoni | reverse complement strand
CTACACATGCAGGGGGACCAGTATGACTGTTCCAAAACCATTAAAAAGTGAATTTTGCATAATATGGGACCTTTAAATCAGCTAACTTGATGAGTGCCAAAGCTGAAAAGTTGCAGAAAAACAATTTTCACAGTGTCACCGCTTCAGGGTCAGGCAGGTAGCTCTGCTTAACTGTACAGTAAGGCTCCATGTGTGACTATTTCATCCCAATTTCAATCCACTACTTTGAAAGTACTTTTTTTGTTTAGCATAATCCTACTCATGTATTATAAAGCCAGAAAAAGAAGTGACACCACTTCAACTTTTAAATTTGATTGAAGGAGCAAGCATGATGTCAGGCTGTGAGTGATTCATTCCGGGGAGCCTTCCAAATCACTTAGCTTGGAAAGTGATAAGACAATTTAATGTTCTGGTTTTGTTTGTGTTTGTGCCATGCAAGGATGAGTTTTTAGATATAAATTTATTTACCCACATTTCATTTGAGATGAAGTTTTTGGCATTTCTGAGATTATATCCACAATTTTCTGAAGCTCTTTCACAACTTTTAAGTTTCAGTTTGTGGTAAATTGACGAACCTCTGCTCATCTTCATCTCTACCTATCTGAAATTCCATAAATACCCTGTCATGTTACTGAGCTGTTGCAAATTGACCTAATTTGTAGTCAAATATTCCTCCAGTTGCTTTTGATCTGTGCTCATTATTTTCATAGCTTTTTTCTTGCCCCTGTTCCAAATTTGTTTGGGATGTGTTGCAACTCTTATTTTCCATTAAATGGTGGAAGGTGTGAAAATCTGTTAAGTTCTTTATGTTCTACTGGGAATACAATATGGATTGCATTTCTGTCTTAATTTACATTTTAAACAGTGTCCCAGCATTTTAGTTTTGAATTGGGCTTAAATGTTTTACTGTAAAGGTTGCAAATATAGTGTCACTGCACCATAGATTTGCAGAAAAAGACTTATTCTCACAAACACAGAAGCTTAAACCCTGCTTGCCTTTTGGATAGAAAGTAGATTCAATGCATTTTTATAGTTTAAGGCAACATCTTTCTTTTTAATACAAACTACAGCGTCTTTCAGACATGCACTTCTTTAATTAATATTACAACAAATAAACATTTCACCATCATGTCTGAATGAGGACCTTGGTGCTTTTCTTTAACAATCTGTGATAGCAACAGTATGATGACTACTAATATTTATGTATTTTTGACATGGTACAAGTCTGAACTGAAGCAGTCACATTAAGAAACAGAAATGCAAAGTAAAGGTAAATTTAAATTTGTTATAATCTATAATCAGAGTTTGGAGTTGTCTGACAGGTCCAGGATCCTCCAGCAGCCTCCAGCCCCATGCTCCACCAGGCTACCATCACAGCAGGAGGAGCTACAAGCTCCAGTACTGTCCACTAGCAGCTTTGGGCTACCAGCTCCATAGCCAGCCTGTGCTAGGGAAGATTTCTCCAAGTCTGGATAACATTTCTGCCAGTAATTCTGCTCTGAGTCTGATTGAGTCCCAGTCTCAGACTGAACTATGCCCAGTAGTAGCAGCTAAGCCACTCTCAGGCTAAGTCACTCCCAAGACCAGGAACAGCTGCCAGCCCCAACAACCAGACCCAATACCAGCGGCAGCAGCTGCCAGGCCTAACATCCAAGCTTCAACACCAGCAGCACCCAAGCCCAGGCTGAGCCAGGCCCGTCAGCCTCATTCGGCTTTAACCTTGCACCGCTTGTACCACCAGCCGGTACCTGTAAATCCTTCTGTGCTATCACTTTGTTATTTGGGTCAATATGCAGATCAAGCGGGAACTTTCATTTGCATTTTCCTTTGCCTCATCTGTTACTTTTTCCATGTTTTGGAGTATGTTCATTAATTGCAATTTTGGTATCTGTGCTACTAGCCTGTTTATACCAAAGTTAGTAAACTACTAGTCGTGTAACATCTTCACTGGGGAGTGAGTGTCTTATGCCACTCCCGGATGCAAAAAAGTAATTATTCGCCTGTTTCATCTGCTCTTACAGTATGATGCCCACAAAAGCCTTATTCTCTTGTCTCAGTTCTTTGGAAGTTTGATATTGTGCTCCATTTTTATGCTGAAGATAGTCAGATTTATGTTCCACTGAAGCAGGAAAATGCTTACTCAACAAATCACCTCCTTGAGTGCATTACTGAAATGAAGGCATTTTGAAGATAGTAAGACTGAGGTTGTGTTGTTGTGGCCTAGCGGTTCCTCCAAAGTCGATGTTGATCTAGTCACATTAAAACAGTATTTGCTACCTATAGCTACGAACCTCGGTGTAAAGTTAGACAGCAGTTAAATCCAGCTTTTTTCATCTGAGACAATTGACTAAAGTTAAATCTCTCCTTTCTTTGCATTACTTTGAGATTTTAATCCATGCTTTAATCACAACTCATCTAGACTTTTGTAATGCACTTCATACTGGATTTTTTATAGACATCACTCCATTGACTCCAGCTAGTTTTAAACGCTGCTGCGTGGCTTTTAACTGGTACTGGTACTGGTAAGGGGCTGTGGGTTATCACTCCCCAGCCCAAAACTGTGGAATGATCTACCATAAATGTTAGACAGGTCGATTCACTTTCTGCTTTTAAGTCTCTTCTTTAAACACATTATTTCTCTTTGCCTTTAACTCAAGAGATGCTGGCTGTTATTTTTACATCTTAATGGTTAAATGATTTTTATTATGTTGTTACAATGACTTTTTGCCTTTGTTCTGCCTTTTCCTTTGCTGTGTACAGAACATTTGTCAATAGTGTTGTTTTTAAAGGGATTTACAAATTAAAGTGGCTTAAATCTGCTGTGTCACAAGGGCAGGATTGTGGACCTAAAGAGCAGACAGTAACCTAGAGCTGTGATACAAAGAAGTTTTATTTATTAGAAGGAACGGTTGGGTGAAACTGGTTGAGTGGTTAAAACAACGAGGAGGCAGCCAAAAGATGTTTTGGCTCCTTGGGTTGATTTTGAGAGCACTACGGATGCAGGCGTGACAAGGAGGTGAGGTAAGTCCAACAGTGTTTGGGATCCAGAATGTAGTCCTAGGCCTTGGCATATATTCCTAGTCTTTCTTTAGGGGCCAAACACACATTAGGCCTGGCAACACGAGCAAAACAAAATTCCTAAAATATACTAGACCAGATATAACACATGTTTTATTTTCAACAATCTGGCGTCAAATTAAGGAAGGACAAAGATAGAAATACTGCAGGTGTGATGAGTTGATGGATAACAGCTGGGCCCTAGGAACCTGTCAGAGCAGTGGGATAGCCATAGCTATGCTCACACACCCACACACACACCTATACACACATACACACACACTCAACACATGTGGGGAAAAAGGGAAAAAGTCACAGAAGGGCAGAGAGTGGAGTACAGAGATCTTAATATTTGCAGCTTATAACAATATCTGCACCTCAACAGGTGCAGATATTATTTCTGAGAGGTCAGATAAAGATGCGGCAATTAATGGATTTAATATCTATTGCCCGAGGACATGGGGTAGTGTGGCAATCAATGCTAAATCCAGCCTTGCTGTGCAAGTTTTGCTGTCAGTTCTTAATTGTTATAGCCCCCCCTTCTGCCACCTCCGACACCATGGAGTCATTAGTATGTCTTTTATCCCAAACAGATTTTAAAGAAATTATCTTAGTGATTTTAATTGGGCCTGGCTATCACCAGTGTCTGATGATTTTGAAGCACAGTGTCTGTCTCTTAAGTCCTACTCGTGTGAACCCCCAAAATCTAGATAAATAATTTCTTATTGATCTTATGATCACAAATGTCCCTCATACTCTGCAACTGGGGTTTGTGCAAATGATCAAAGTGACCAGTGTGTGGTGGGAGCCATAAGCGATAGTAAAATTCCCCAGCCATGTGATTAAAATGAGAACTTAAGCAATTTTGTGAACAGGCTTTTATCGGGGATCTTTATTAGTTTAAATGAGGTGAATTCTGCTGTTTCATAATGCCAGTCTGGCATGGAATTATTTCTATACAAAAGTTGCCCCTGTTTGCCAGTTCAGAATAAAGGGCTGTGATAGCCCTTGGTTCACTCGTGAGCTCACCAGCGTCTTGCACAAGAGGAACAGGTTTTGGGCAGTCATTCTTAGTTGCAAACCTCCTCACTGTATGCTGCAGGTCCAAGGAAGTCAACAGAACCACATCATCTGTATGGTATAAACTCCAATGTCTCCAAACCTGGACACTTCTCATATGTAACACTGTTCTCAGCTATTGAAAAAGCCCACACATGACAACATGTTGGAATGAGCACAATTAGGGGATGAGATTAGACACCTTTATTGGCATTTGTCATTATACAACCAACACAGCATATATTAACTGTGTATGTGTGTTTGCATGCTCAAATGCTTCTCACATGATTTTCTATCAAAGCATTAAACTGTTTGCTGTTCACATGTTTGTTAACACCTTTGTGCTGTGAAGGCAACAAAAAACCAACTGTGCATCAGTTTGTGGACCTTGTACAAGTGTGTATGTGCTTTCTTCTAAGTGTGCGTCACATACAGATTATCTTTTAGATCCCTTCGTAAACCAGAAATCAATAGGTCTCAGTCTGTATTCAGACAGCTGACAAACAGGTGTTCTTCAAAACATCCAAACATAACCTCAACTCCTCATTCAGAACACACAAATGTTCTGACATCTGTGAAATATAGAGAAAGAGAGGAAGAAACATTTGCAAGAAGGCTAAAAAGGAAGATGCAAAGGAAAAACATCTATTTTTGATGTAGAGCTACACATAGACATAAAGGACGGGGAGTGATGGTGCAGAAGACAGCTCTGTTTTGCTTGTTGGATAATAAAATCAGAACAAAACACAAATGTATAGTGCAGAGACGTTTTCGACATCTGTAGAGACTAAATGCATCCACACATGCAAAGAGGATGAGACAGGAATCATAGTGAACATAACACAAAAACATAAGACATTTTTTTTTTTATTTTTGCTGTGCCACACAAGTTGAACTAAAAATGCACCATATAAAATATTGTAGAACTAAAAAAAAAATGATTTGCTTATTTTTTTGTATGGACTTAGCTTAATTGACATGCTACATTTTCTTTCAACAAAAGAGGCTATTATTATCCTACTATACCAGGAGATTCCATTAGATTTACCTAAATAAATTAATAAAACAGGTTGAGAAGGCTGCTAGTGACTTTTGATATAGATATTTTTTCACAAAGCTACAGAACCTGGTTAAATAAACAGCACATGCCAGCCATAGTCAAAGTTCTTGAACCTTTTTTGTACTACTGCTTCCGCAATTTGTTTCCAGGCTTCTAAATCTATCACTACTTGAAGTAATTTGTGTAGTTAATTACAATGCTACAGAAAGACAGCAGCACATTTCACTATCTTGATGCCTGTAGAGCTACAGATAATCAGCTCAACAACAGGTTGAGTCATAAATGTTGGCTGAGGAATGCACAAAGAATAATAATTTTGTTTTAGTGCCACTGCAGTATCGTACTTTCTAGCAGTGTTATTACCTCAACCAAGATGGAGGTCATGTATTTTGGGGCGTTGGTTTGTCTTTTTGCCTGTCTATCAGGAACATAACTCAAAATGTTCTGGGCAGATTTTGATGAAATTTTCAGGAAATCTCAGTAATGAAATAAAGAACAAGTGATTAGATTTTGGGGTAGATCTGGATCACTGTCTGGTTCTAAGATTTTTCCAAAGGACTCTACTACGGGGAGATAGAGATAATTTTGCCATTAGAGCTTCTAACTCTGAAATAACGCTAACAATCATTAGGAAAAAAAAAAAAAAAAAAAAAAAAGGCTTGGCAGAGGTCTGTGGTCTCTAAGTGCTTCTAGTTTTATTATTTATTTATTTATTTATTAAAATTTTTGATTCGTCATGTACACACATTTTTCAGTTGTTAGATCACATGTCTTTTTCCTGGATTGCTGCCCCTTCAGCTCTACACACAAATCAGATGTTTTACTGTACAAGTAAGTCATGCTGGGTGGCATCTGTTATACAGTATGATATCTATGCTTTATGTTTCATTTTTAGAGTGGACCGTAACTTCATACATTATTCATTTGAGGTGGTAAAATGAGAATTAATCTGTAAGGCTGGCAAATTTAAACATTAGATTTTAATCTTAAATAACATTATCTCTTTGACCTGCCAGGGACTACAGATGTAAAGTAGCCTTCGGGCCAATTCTGGCATATTTACATCTATATGTTCATGAATATGCATTGTCCCTTTGAAATAAATGAATAAAAAAATAAATAAAAACAAATAACAGGGATGAAGATGCTGCTGTTGGAAAGTTGTGATCTGCTCCTTTGTTTTTTTGTTTTTGTTTTCAAAACTTTATTTCTGACTATTACTGTGTCATTTTCCCCAAACGTTAGGCATAATAGTGACAGTCTTTTTTCTCAGCCCCTGGGCAACCCAGGGCATTTTCAGTCCTGGGAATGCACATGACAAAGATTGATGTACTCCAACACCTGTCAGAAGAAGATGGTTTTATTGTCATTTTAAAAACTTCATCACTTACCAGAACCATAACCTCTGCAAATAATACTCCTACCTTGTCCTTTGTGGAGGTGTTAACACTGTTTCTCATCCAGCTTCCGAACCATTTATCCATTGTTAGAATCCTCTTTCTCAGTTGATTTCTGGGTTTAACATGCAGGTAATGCTGCACTTTATGTTATATAAAGTATAATTGGCAGTCTGCTCTGAAGATTTCATTTTGAAAATTGACCGAATTCTCTACTGTATTTGAATTACTGCATAACTCATCTAATCTGCGCTGGTTGTGGTAGCTTCTATCAAAAATATACCAGCCACATATATTTAGCAGACTGGAGTGCCATGCCAAATTACTTCTGGGATGCTAGATGGAGATGAAGAAGCATAAGGAAGTAATCATTTGCACTCGCGGTCAATCATGCAAACTTTCTATAAAACCTTCTGAATGACTTCAGAATCCATCTGCTATATTGAGAAAATAATTTTCTAATTAATGTAGTAGATAAATGTTGTACAGTTAACAGAGGATTCACCTCCCACTCATTAAATCACACCTCCCACTGCTGGCAATAGACACAAGTGTGAGTAATGTATGTACTTGAGAATGTCTCACAGTATTGATCCACATGTTTCAATAATACAAAAACTGTATAACTTGAGTGCAAAGTTGGTCAGAAGGTCAGATGCTTGTCAATGGGAATATTGCTGTCTTCATAAGAGGCAGCAAATTACTACCATCTACTACATAAAATGCTTAGAATTTGGTTTGTTGATGGTGGAAGACAGGAAGTCATTGGGGAAGTGTACTGTAGTTCTATAAGTTGATCGGATAATTAGTGGTACATTTAAAAGATTTGCACTGATAGACAAATTAAAGCTAAGATATTACAGGACTTTCTGCAGGTGTTATCTTGTGTCTTAGACATTATCATGTGTATAAACTGCCTGTAACACCACATGAAATATCCACCAGGTTATCAGTATTTATCCATTGGTGAAATATATTCATGTGCAACATATTTATTACCTTAATCAAACTTCTTTTTACAGCAGAAAAAAAGAGAAGTGAGCTGCCTAACTAATCAAGTGTCAAAGCCTTCAAAAGGAAAAAAAGGGAGAAGTGACAGACTGTCATCTGCACATATACATCCACAGGCTGTTCAGTACAAGCAGAGATCTTGTAGACTGAGCCAGCAACAGCAGAGCAGAGGGACAGAAATGCAGTTGGTTTGCTGGCAGGGATGTAGTGGTGGCTCCTGACAGATTTGTCGGGGGGTGATGACTAAGGTAACCCGATGAGTGGGTAAATTATAAGTATCCAGGCAATTGTCAGTTTTACTAGTCAACTGAGCAACATCAAATGCAACTACTACACTGCAAGACACAAATTTTCCCTTTCAAACTTTTTCATCTCCAGCTCAGCAAAGCTTGTCTGTAGGAATTTCTCTGCTCTTGGTGTTTTCAAAACTCTATTACACTTTAATGCTAATGCCCTGAAAGGCATTGAATAGGAAAGTCAGCCCTTTTCACTTCCACAAATGCTTGAGATGATGATTAATATTTTTCACCTTAACACTTGATTTTTATGTTATTATGATTATATATGCAATATTGTGCATATGGCTAAAAAAAATCTCTCTTTTCATGCACAGATGTCACATTTGAGAGCTGACTGAGCTGCAAAACAAACAGTTTTAGCATTTATTGAAAGGAAAATACATATGTTGCTTTTCAGAGGCAAGAATGAAAGTACACGTTCAGTCAGTTCTTATGATTTTGCATAACAGAAAATCATCTGGGACCCTACCAGAGCTTTAAATTAAATAAACACAACTTTGTGTGTGTGTGTGTGTGTGTATACACATCTCTCTTACAAAAATGGTGAAGCCTTTGATATCAAGAAAAGAAAGCTTCTCACAGTGCATGGATGGTTTCATCACAAGTCCATTATTCTGCCCTTGAGCATCATAGCTACTATCAAGAATGAACAACAAATACCCAGGAATAAATCAGGAGGGTAGCCTTCAGTGATGACCAGCTAAATGAATTCCTCAGGCACCTAAAACCCAGTGAGGAAGAGGAGGGAGAGGGGAAAAACCATGGCAGGTACTAGTGACACACTGAACAAATAGTTGACACTGTGAAGTCCCATCAGTAGCCTGAAAATCCTGGAAAAGAAGCACAAAGACACTAATCATGGCAAAACAAAAACAGGTACTGAACAAAAGACATTTAGATCCAGGTTGATAAGCAGGTGATGACCAACCGACCATGTGGTGGTTGAAAGAAAAAAAAAACAAGAAAGACAGAGGTGATAAATGATGAAAGCAACCCTGAATGACATTATCAGTAAGAAGACAGAAAACAAGAAGACTGAAAAGTACCGGGGTGGGGGGGTTGGTATGACCCATACGATGAATGACCCTAACATGCATCTCCAGTGAGAAACCTTGAACTCTTTTACTTTGTTTCACCATGATCTTACATCTCTCTTAGAGGGTCAGGCCATAAAGCTACTTGCAAAAGGTTAAGAAAACATGATCTTTCATGAAACATCTCAAAACTTTATTAGCAAAAGGTCACAATCTTATAATGTCAGGTCTTTTATGACATGTTTCCATGGAGTCTAGAAACAGCTGACACATTTTTGTCAGACCATGGAACTCTCATTCTCTCATTTACTTCTCTGCAACCCCTGCATCTTAAAAGATTAGATCCCAGGTATTTAAACTCATGTCTTCACCACCACTTACAACCTCTGCATCCATGTCCTTTTTTTTTTCTTGTAATGACCTTCAAGCTTTTCTCTCTAGAGCATACTTCCACCTCTTTTCTCATCTCTGCCTGTCTCTTCTTCTTCCAACAGACCAAATGTCATCTGCGAACATCACAGTCCAGAGAGACTCTTGTCTGATCTTGTCCATCAGCCTGTCCATCACTACCAATAGACAGCTCAGAACCAACCCTTAGTGGAATCCCTTCTCCGTCTTTAATCCATCTGTCACCGCTACTTACCTCTCAATGCTATCAGGGTTTCCATTTATTTGTTATTTAAACATGAATAGAACTTTTAAAAAGGTCACTAAGCAGGAAGTATGCACCGGGCTTGTTTTTTTCACCTGATATAAAGTAAAAGAATGAAGCTGTGAAATCTGTCAAAAGGTGTTACATTATGCATTTTATGATTAAGCCTAGAAAACAGTACAGTCATTGCAGGGAAGCAAACCTTGATCTGTCAACCAGTCAGTGTGGGGGTTCTATCTCAGGATGGCAACCCAAATCATCTCAGGACCTCTTGATTGACATGAAGTAGGACTAGAAAAAGATGAGATGGGTAAAAGGATGGGAGATGAAGAGGATGATAGATGGATAAGGGAAAGAGAAGGTTGTAGGGAGTGGGAGGAAGGACAGTTGGATAGTAAGAAAAGTTGGAAGGATGAATCAATAGATAGATAGATAGATAGATAGATAGATAGATAGATAGATAGATAGATAGATAGATAGATAGATAGATAGAT
>JBAFTA010000024.1:13366472-13377871 GCA_036919975.1 Melanotaenia parkinsoni | reverse complement strand
CCCCCCCCCCCCCCCCCCCCCCCCCCCCCCCCCCCCCCCCCCCCCCCCCCCCCCCCCCCCCCCCCCCCCTACCACACAAAAAAATGTGTTTTTCTGCTTCTGCGTATCTATTAGGGGACAGACTTTCTCCACATCCAGTAAAAATACCCACAAGGGATTCAATTTCTCCGTGACTAGTTCCCAGATAAAAACTGTTTTATGCAACAATCTGACTAAAGACATTACATTTGCCCTGGCTAGAATGTTCTCTTTTGTTATGAAAATGCTGCATAGAGGTAAAGAAGTAAGATGCTGACACCACTTAATAATCATTTCTCAAGCAACTAGCAGGAAGCAAGCCACAAAAGTCAAAATTTACTGGTTTAGTAAGGAGTGAAATTTAAGTATGAAAGAAAACTGGAGGCAAGTATCTGTGAATGTGAAGGTCCGCCTGTTACATGCATCTTTTTTGCATGACTTAGCAGAAGGAGATTTGGAGTCGGGATTCTGTCTCAGGAACTGATGGATTGATGAGGGAGAGGGAGGTAGGAAAGAGGGGTGGATAGATTGAAGACAAAGCTGGGTGAGAGAACTTCCAAGTTACTGCATAAGAAGGTACCCAATAACAATTAATTAAATATTTACTTACAAACTACTCAAGACAGATGTAACATAAAACAGACAAAATATGAGACATTAAGTATGAATAGAGTGTAAATTAGGTTAATATATTGAACAGCATAATATTTGCAGTATGTATGATTGCTGCAGAAAACCAAGTACGGGAGGTAAACAATTTCTTGGGAAGATTAACTCTGGTTATGCGCCCTGATTAAAGAAAAGGTTAACACGGACATTCATTGACTCACCTGGCCAGAAGAAACTCATCCAGAACGAAATACATGAACTGTTTATATTTTTTTTTTTTTACGTTCTACATGAGAAATAACTGCACAGCAATAAATACATTTTCCCTTGGGAATAATAAAGTAATCTTTAATTCAATTTTATATCCATATTGAGTCTTGATGAGTTAAACACAATCACAAAAACGACAAGACAATCTACTTAAGATTTATATTCTCCATTGTCTTCAACAGACAGTTTTCACCATTATTCATCAGCAGTACATAAAGATAAGTGCATGTCAGATCTTATATCTTATAGTGCAATAACAGAGAGGTGTCTAGACCATTTCCCCAACTGTAACAATCTGGCATCGGTCAGAGTGGCTTATTCCCACAGGACAAGAGAGCCATCAATCATTTTTAAATGCTGATGATCAAGTAGAAGGCACTGTTCAGGACATCCTGCCAAAAATTAATGGAGCCAAAAGAGTCCAGAGTTCAAAAACGTAGCTGGTATTGCTGGTTATTGGTGCCTGTGAGAGCAATCTAGTTTCAGACTAGGGCTAGCAGTGCTGAAAAGAAAACCATCCAGTATTTCAAAAGCTGACAATTCCTTCTGAGAAGGCATAACTATTAAATCTATTCTGGACTTGCATTGCACACATCACCTCACATGCCTTTTTTTGAGAACCGCAGGCAAAAATTGTGATTCGCTGTCAGAATTATTCATGTTTTCATTTAAACTTTAGAAAAGAAAATGTACCATTACCAGGGTACAGCAAACTCTCTGGGGAAATTAGGGTGTTCATAGCCATGTTGGGTTTCAGTGACATCCTTAACTTAGTCAGTAGAGGACTTGGAAGCAGTGTGTAGAAGTGATCAGAGAAAAGTCCAAAGTTAAATACTTAATTCAGAAAGTGTTTCAAGTTATAGAAACTAAGACACATTGAACCACAAAACTTATGTTACAGCACTCTGGATTTATTTAGAATAAATCAGATTTACACTTTAAGTCATGTCCCTCTGGAATATCTGTCATGTCATTACAAACCTTTCTAAAAGGTCAAGATGATTAATTCATGTGTATGTGATGTGTTGCAGAAGGTCCATTCCAACATGGCTAAACTTATCCAAGCTAAAAACTTTTATTAAAAATATATACATACAGTATAAAACAAAAACAGAGCTGATTAGTTCCTCGTAGTATAATGTAGTAAGGAGTGCATTTTTATTTTCATAGCATTGATTGGCAATATAAAAACAGCCAGACAGATTCATTTGAAAAAGCCCTGTGCACATGTTGTGACTTCATTAGATACTAATATATGGCATGTTAACTGTAATTCCTGTAATGCAATGGTTAATTTATATCATCCCCAAATGTATTTAATCATTTATTCCCTCTCACTGTTTGCGCTTGGTGATGTTCCCCCACATGGTTCTTGATCTCTCATCTGATACAGATGGCATAATTAACATCCATCCTCAGATAATACATGCAGAGAAAGCTGATGACAACTGGTTGTGATCAGAGATTTAACCGAGTGCTTTCAAAGGATTTTTAAAAGCAGGGGCGAGCTCGCCTTGGATTAGTTATCATGTCCATTGGTGGGGGCATTTTGACGACTAAGATGGAAAAAAAGAACAATGAGATTAAAGGTGTATAGTGCACCCAAAAACATGTTTTTTGAGCTGTAAACAGTGCAGTATTACTTAATTGTGATGAAAACTACATATAATGTTGTTAAAATTAGTGTTTTGGTATTTTAATAATTAGTATTAGTATAATGCCTTCTACAGGGTAAAACTAGGTTATGTTTATAGTGACATAGACATTATCTATATTATGAGAAAATTTAAAAAAACCTCACAGCCCCCTCCCTCCAGATGCAGATAGATGGGTCCTCACCTTGCAGGCATAGAAAACCACGCCTACCAACACATATGAAGGGATGTGAACTTATATGGTGTAGATTTGATAGTTTCAGACTTCTATTCTTTTACAGAGTTTCTGATGAAATGTTCCTGCAATGGGACGGATTTGTGCTTTTGAGGGGTGTAAAAGTAACAAAAGAAAAAAAAAAAGACATTGTAAACATTGTAAAAGAAATGGATTATTTTAATACTTGTGCAAACATACAGTCTTTTTAGACTGTAGTGCAAAAAAATACAAAACAAAACATATAAGCACAAATTAATAAAAACATTTTCAAAATGATTCACCTTTTAAATATTTTTGTCTACAGTATACATAAACGGACATTCCTATCTGTGTGACAGTGAGTCTGGTAAACATGCCCTGCTCTGACTGCAGCTGGGAGCTGCACGGTCACCAAGCCTCCTGTGAGAGCTTTTGAATGGGGAAGGGTCTGCAGCAAGTCTGAAGGCTCTGAAAAATCACTACATATAGCAACAAAGTTGCTAAATTTGCAACTGTAAGCAATGGGTCCACCATGCAGCTGCTTTAGGGGCAGGGGTGCCTGCTGCAGTGCCTGTTGAAAGTGGAAAGAAGCTTCTGCAAACAAGCAGAATCCAAAGTGGCTTTTTATTATTGGTGCCCCTACTAATTAAAATCTAGATCAATACTAACCTTTAATATAAATTAGTATCTGATAATCACATTTTTTGAGAACATTACTGGACCCAGCTCTAATTTCAGACTGAGCTGCTCTGAGCTAAGTTAGTTTTTGGATTATCTGCACTACTTACCTCTGTCTTGATCTCTTTTATGCCAGATAAAAAAAAAAAAAAAATCTCTTTATTTTGACACACTTCTGTCACACCGCTACTTGCAGCAAGATCGAGAGGTAGAGAGGGGGGTGAGATAATTATGCTTTGGGTGACTATTATCATTTTAAACTCTCCACATTGTCATTTCTCCATCTTTATTCAAGCCCAGAAGGCTGAGCAAGTCTTGAATATGGCTCATTGCTCAATGTGGACAAAAGGTTGGAATGTATTTCATAACAAGCCACATTGTCTGCACTTCTAAATTAGTCATGTTAGAGATCAGCATGGCTACAGCACTCAACAAGCTTGTCGGAGTGAGCTTGATAAGAAAAAATCCAAAACTGATGTGTGTATCTGTAATATCTAGAGATATCACAATGTGAAATATTTTCCCAACTATTTTAGAAGAAGCTCCCAGTAAAGCCAGTTCTAAGAGATTATTCAAACACATCTAAATATTAATTGATGACTTTTGAGGAATTACAGTGAATTTGTGCAATAGGTACAAGACTTACTAATACTTTTCAGTCATATGTGTGTTTGAAGTGTGTTCTGTATGTTGTTTTCTTATATTTATTTTTCATTTTTGTTTGTATTCTGAAAGGTTTCAACGTTTTGATTCTCACCAACTGCAGCTGCACCTAAATATAAAACTGTGAGTCTAATTGAAATTGATACATGGAAAGTTTTTTAGGAGATTAAAGTAAGCAGGAGTGACTAACTCAAGCTAATTAACAGCAAAAATGTTTTACAAATGTTTTACAAATAAAAGATTGCAAGCTCTTTTAAGTTAAAACCTTAGCAAGATGCTTAGGTCTGTTATTGTTGTGTTAAAATAGAGGGAGCTTAGTTAGCCCTGACCCTAAAAAATTGGGTTGTAGTAAAATATTAAAGTAATTAAAATAGTTAAAATATACAAATTCTTTTTTTGTCATGCTTTATTTGAGCAAATGCAATAATAAGTCAATTAAACCATGAGCAAAATATTAAGCAAATACTCTCCCTTGCTTTTTTAATTTAACTCTACAATAAAAATGAAAATAAAAAAATGCCATGTCTGTGGTCAGATTATATGGAGTGTGTACAAATCAAGTTCAAATAACACTTAATGCAACGCAATATATACTGTTTTAGTGTGATCTTCTTAACCCATTGAGGCCTGACCCATGAAAAAATGGTAAGAAAAGTACATTTTTTTAAGATGAAGTCTTTATTTGGCCCTTTTATAACAAAAAAATTTACTTTTTTTTCGGGGGGGGGGTATCTACTACCATTTATTACCATGTGATATATTAAAATATTATAATGTGGTTTTCTGCTTCTGGGTATCTGGAACAGAAGACAAGTATCAGATTGTTTTCAGCATGATTTTGAACAAAGTTTAATCATAAATTGAAGCAAAATGTCTCAGAAACTGTATGTAACACATATGTCACGTCGGGCTCTTATGGGTTAAGAAGTATTTTGCCTCCTCTCTAAGGCAAAAACATAGCTGTGGCAATTATTGCTTGCTGCTCCTCTGTCCCTGATTTCCAGACACTTTTCTTCATCTCTCTCTTTCTCTGCTAACAAACATTGTTGCTGACAGTTAGCAAGTCCCTTGTCTATAAGTTTTAAGTGGCCACTAAATGGTCAAAGTGTCTGAGATGCCTTAAAGTGTAGTATGAGAGTGTTTGCTGTCTAAGCAGTAGAACTAAAGACAATTATACTCTTTTTAGCATAACCCATAATGCTTGCTACTCTTTGTATCTTCAGCTGTTTGTAATGCACTGACCTGCATCTGCATTGCCTGTGTTGCTCACTACACCATATGGTTCACTGAAACATTCTTACTTCTGGCTTTAATTCCTCAAAGCTCTCACAGCGGAGCTTCTTTTGAAAAATAAAGGTGATGATAAATGATGTGCAGTTTCTGGAGAATATTTTTATTTGGCCTTTCTAAAAGAGCAGCATCACTGTGGAAGCTGTCTGTCAACTTCTAAGAGACCACACATTTGGGGTGAAGATTTCCACAGGGGAACAGATTCATTTCATCTCCAGATTTTTTCCTCTTTCTAATTTTCCTCTACCATTCCTGTATGTGCACGTGCACACAGAAAACACACCAGTCAATCACTGGCTAATGCTTCTATGTGATGAATTTTTACATTTAGCATCTGGACTGAGAAACCTCTTTCTGAATGTTAAGCAGGCTATGTGCGCTCAGCTGGAATGATGTCTACAGATGTAAAAGTAGGGTAAACACAAATTATTTTTATACCTTATAAACCCTCTGCGTTATCTGATGAACCAGATAAGGTCTGCACAAGCTTTTTTGTTTGCTCATTGCTTCCAGTGGATACAGTAAAAATCTAATACTGACAATAAGTGGAAGAATAAGAAAACCATTGATCCTTTTAATAGTAGAAAAAAAGGGTTTTATCAATAAAAAGTGTCATTTGAGTTGTCAAATCACAAATAACGTTTGCTCTTTTTTTCTCTACTAATGTTAATGTGATAAAGCTTTAAGGACCAGCATTGTGGGAGGTACTCAACCATAGCCAGCTTTTTACTATCAACAGATTGTAATTAGAGCACTCCAAATTTGGAGAAACAAACAGCAGCATCACCAAATAAGTCAAGCAACATACTGTTGATTAAGCTCAGCAACAAAACAATCTCCAACAGTCAAATTAAGTGCATATTTAAATTAGATATCGTAATGACTAGCACACACAGCAATTAGGTGTCTTCTCACGACTGTCATTTATTTTGAACGCACAAACCACATGCTGAAGGGGGGGGGGGCACCGCCGTGAGATGTCAAAAAAAAGAAGACAAGAGTCCCAACCCCATCTTTCCTTGTACTCTGTCTTGAAAAAAAAAACATGAATGCATTTTGAAAAATGTTAACAACACCCCCAACAGAGGAATGCCTGTCGTTTGCACATTACTTAACCTAGGACTTTATTTAAATTAGTCATGTGATCACATTGCATAAAGAACGTAATATGCAGTTTTTTACTATTTATTGCTTACAATGTTCACCTGTATTTCTCTACTCGTCTATTTGTTGACTTCATCATTCTACATATTTGTTTAAAACAAACAGACTCCAATATGTTTCCTCCGCCACTACTGTTCATAATTGCTTCTTTATACTGCTTCATCACCTTTTATTTGCTCTTGAGTTTTTTTTTCTCTTATTTAACTTTTATGTGTTTAAGCTGTCAGAATTTATTTTTTATTTTTATTGTGCTGTAAATAGTATTGTAGGAACTTAAATTTCCTGAAGGGAACCTCTTAAAGGGATAAATAAAATATCTGTCTCTCCATCTGTCTGTCTATCTACTGTATCTATTTATCCATCCATTTCTTGCTGTCAGACTCCCTTTCTGCAGTATTGTGAAATTCACCTATAAGCAGTTTTGTTTACTTTTAATGAACTCAGATCTGTTTGTCTTGTTAGTCTGACTCATTAAGCTGGTCTAAGATTGGTCAGTCAGCTTCCTCAGCGTGCACGCCTCCAGCATCTGACAACAGAGAACTCTGCTAATTTTTGATGATGTTAAAACCAAACTATCAATATCAATCATTCATGTTTGGCAGGCTAAATTAATAAAGCCATTTTTTTCTGGGATGTGGCAAACTCAGAATGCATTTTTATTCCTGATTTTCTTCTACTTTAAAATGGAACTACAGGGAGCATCTAAAGGAGTGGTGAAGGAAGAACATTTACTATATTATAATACTCTTTTTACTAAGACTATAATATAGACTGACAAGAAAAGCTACTAAAAGTAGAAGTATCCAAATGTCCCCTGTGACTGTAAATAAATGGATTGGTAACTTTCTACTGCACAGACAAAACAACAGTTTATCATTGATTATGTCATTTCTGAGACTGAGCACAAGCAGATTATAAAGATTAAAGGCAGTTTCTATGACGTCTTTCAGTCTCAATCCAATTATTTGCCTTTAAGTGTGTGTGTGTTTCTAAGTGTTAGAAAATGAACACTTGTGAAAGTAATTTATTTTATAATAAAATGCTGGTCTTGACAAGCTGAAGTGAAGATTCGGCTAGCATGGGAAAGGAACAAGGCAGGCTGTAGAGGAGAAGCCAAGAAGTGAGTCTTCAGGCGAGTGAGGAAGAAGCCCATGAATAAAGATTGCCACTGACCAGGGTGAGTTTTCCTATGGGGCTTGGAATGGCATCTTCCTGCAGAGCTGGTGGTGACTGTGCAAAGTGGCATAAGGCAGGTGAATGATTCAAATCTGACTTAAAACTGGTATGTGCTTTTCTCACTGGGCTGCAAGGTCCTGAGCTGAATGTGCTCAAATAAAAGAAAATCCAGAGGATCAGACTGTAGTAAACAATTCCTGAAACTGGACCACTGTACCTGTACTGTACTGTACCTTAGACAGGAGCACTGCCAGAGATTTTGGGCCCCATGAAAAGAAACTGAAGTGGGCCCCCCTCTGAAAATTTTGATACTGTAATACATAAAATTATCTATTTTAATGATGTTTTGACCATCATACATATATTTGTTAAAATAAAAACATGAAAGTGAGGCTACTTGGTAGGGGAAGCACTAAAAATACAATGAAGTTAATTTAGATTAAGTTATTTGCTGCAAGACGGATACTTTATATTTAAAAACCCATCTATCTTTCTTTTTTTTAAATACTTAAACAATTATCTCAAGATCAGTTACTTGAAAAACAAAACTTATATGCAAAGTAACCAGATTATAAATGCAAATGAAATGCATTTATAATCTGTGGAGAAACAAATCAAATCTCAGCTAAAACACCATCAAAAACAAAATCGCATCTCGTTTTTTATGATTTATTGTATTGTGAGCGCTATCATTGAACATTATCACCCAACAAGAGGCAACAAAAAAATAATAAATGAAAACAAATAAATCAAATCAGAAACAAACAGTGAAATAAATTAGAAAAAAAATAGCAGGTTTATTGTATTAATAAACTGAATGTAATACAGTCACAAGCAAACCACTGTGGAGATTTGTAACCAAACAATGGCTAGGAGCCGTCTTTAAAATTAAATAATCACATTTTAAAAGGTAGGACTTTGTGTAATAAGAAATCACTGTGAGGTAAAGGTACACCATTGCTGAGTCAAACTCTTGTAATCCCATTCACCATCACTGGCCCTTGCTCAGCCTTTTTCACCAAAAGCCCAACACAAGTTTTCTCCCAGGTAAAAACACTTATCAAGTCCTTGAAGTCCAGCTTTCTATTCTGTCCAGATATTCTATTATAGAGTATCTCCAATGATGTAATGTCATGTGTAATAGCATCACAATCATTATTTCTGATGGCCTCCCATTATTTTGTTTTACTTAAAAGCGGTTTCAGTGATTTCACCATAAATGTCAAGGGAAACTGATTTGAGTGCACTTGAGCCCGTTGCAACTGTTTTCCAATCTGTTTTTATACTGCAAATGGCAAATAAACTGAATTAATGTGAACTGCCTACCAATACTTCATGTCTCTCTCATGTAACAACAAATGCAAGTCCAGTTTATCTCCAGATTTGAAGACTCAGGTTATGGCATTAGATTAGTGGGGGAAACATATGTGATGCTATGTGGTTGTTGCTAGTTAATCTTATCTTATTTGACTGAAACAACAGTGAAATGAATAAAATCCTAACTTTCCTTCAGAAATATGAGCTAATATGGGGAGCAAAGTGAGCTAGCTTATATGGGCAACGTTTAGAAGAGACAACAAGCTGATGTTCCACGACTTTCCATCAGACGAACTAACTGAGCCACCTTGCCTCTGAAAGAAGTGGGTGACATACTGTCGACCCCTCTGTTCTCTCTCCAGTCTCAGTTTTGTTTTTCTTTTCTTTTTAAAATTCCTAATTTTTGAGGCATCCTGCCGTCTTATCATCCACTCGCTGTCTGTCTGTTGCCCTGTTCTGCAGCTAAAGGAGCAGGTGGACTGAACAATTTAAGGGAAATATAGAGGGAGGTGGGAGTTCAGAAATGTTTCCAAAACAAAGAAACTTAGTAACATCAATGCATTGTAACTAAAATGTTTGCATGATTGTAAGTTTATCATTGAGTATTAGATAATTTTGTAAGTATTACAACTGCATTTAGGCCCTTCTGGGTCCCTATCAGTCATGGGACCCTAGAATCCTTCTCCTTTACCCCCCTTTTTTGGCGCCCCATACCTTAGAAACAAGCTTTCTAAGGTACAGTATCTCTTCACAGACCACATGAAAGACTTTTAGATGGTCATAAAATAATGCTGAAAAACTGGCACTGATTGGAGAGTAGCAAGCTAATAGACAAGAGGCAATCAGACACAGGTTAGTCAGATGAGTCATCAGCTACAGCCACACCCATTGAAGCTGAAGGTGAAAAGAAAAAAGAAGAGAATGGTAAAACCCACAAATCCTAATAGTAAAATTATTATGGATAGATGGAATCCTAATTTTACATTTGAACTCCAGAATGTCAAGCAGTACAGTCAGATGTTTAATAGGAATTAATTGTTTCTTCATTAATCTTGGTTCAAGTACCTAGCTGTGTACATTTAGCTGAACTATTTAACAGTAAGAGTGTAGGAAAAAAGTGAAATGACTGTTTTTCTTTATTTCTTTGTAATGTTATCTAATTTTTTTAATTTTGCTCCCTTTAAATCATAGTGCAGGAGCAAATAATCAGCTAGTTTGATGTAGAAAAAACATCAACCAGGTTACTTCAGACCTTGCAGTTCTGATAATTCAGTCCAGATAAGTTTGAGTGTTACCTTCTGTCTATAATGTTACTGAAGTAGTTGCAGGTTGTCTTTAAACAGGCTTGGCTGGAAAAGTTATACATTAATTAGAAAGAAAAGTTTGCCAGTTTGCTCACTCAAATTAGATTTGAATATGATTTGGTGTATGCTGTCTCCGAGTGCACTTGCTGAATATAAAAGAGTTTTATTGAACTCGTCCAAATGTACAAAATTGCTTAAGTTGCCTAATTTCTAAAAAACAAATTTCTACTTCTGCGTTGTCCATTAGAGGGGAAACAATTCTCAGTTACTATTGATCCGTGGTTTATGTAAAACATTATAACTAATAACCAACATGGATAGGTTGTGTTAGACTGGATCTAAATTAAACATGATAAGACTGCAGTCCATCACTATTATTTTGCTTAACTCTAGCTTTTCAAGATTCCTTTTAATCTGCCAGACTTTCAGTCTATCTTTCATATTGCTCCCAACATAATTTCATTTTCTCCCTTTGTCTTCGATTTCTATTCACCCGCTAAATTAAAGCTGGTTTTATGGAAGGAAATCAGCCGTGTTATTACCATCAGCAGCGCTGACTAATGTCCCTCAACACAAGCATTGTAATACAACAATCAATTCAAGGCTTTAATTATTAAGTGGGTATTGGTGTGCAGTTTGTATTAGTGCTGGAGACTCATAAATGATTAAAGACATTCAGTCTGACCCAGCATTTGTGTGTGTGTGTAGGTGTGTGTGTGTGTGTGTGAGAGAGAGAGAGAGAGAGAGAGAGAGAGCAAAAGCAGAGTATATGACTTGGCATGAAAGACTTGTACATTTTTGGTTGTGATATAATGAATGTGTAGTAAAATAGGGTCTTATAGTTGCAGATTGCAACATGGCTGTTACTTTGTTGCTTGCACTGATATCTAATAACACCACACTCTGCGTCCCACACACCAAATGTTTTCTTAGACAAAATAATTCAACTTGTTTAACCGACTTATCAGAGTTTTCTCCCATGTTTTTCTTTTGTGTTGTATCAACAAGACAAGTTCTTTGTTTGCATAGGTACATATATGTGTGTGTGTGTATATATAT
>JBAFTA010000024.1:13346757-13360349 GCA_036919975.1 Melanotaenia parkinsoni | reverse complement strand
GGATGAGAATCTCACAGCTTCTAGATGGTGAGGAGAGAGAAATATTCACAACATGCACAATAACTTCCATCCATGCACCTTCACTGCTTCATTATCCAGATTTATTGCCTATAAATTCTCTAAACTTTCATTCTTAGCTTGACTGTTTAGCTTCACCTCTTGTGCCTACACCCTCCACTGTTACGGGGTAACATCTGGTTTTACGATGTGTAGTATCCACAGAAAGTTCAGAATCTCAGTTGCTCAGTAAAACCATTTCTATGATTACAAAACACAGTTAAGACAACAAACAATTTAGAGACCAGGTACACAAGTCCGAAAAATACATAAACACAAATTATGGCTCCCTGTGTCCACCCAACAGCATGAACACGGACAAATGACTCCTATACTGATTCCAAGATTCCGAAATTGTATGTTTCATCTTGCTATGACCAAGATTCACACAACCAGAGGCAAAAGAATCCCCAATTTATGCTTCACATTTGTAAAATTTGAAGCATAAAATGTCCTAACTTTCCTGTCTTACATCAAAACTTATCTACTTATCTGTTTATATTGTGGGAGAGTGATTTGCTTTGTGTCTGAACCATGCCTCCAAGATCAGTTCTACTCCTCTATCTACAGTTCCTTCCTGAGTGGAAGCAGTGCCAGATGAGTCCGCTGATAATTATATCATATTATCTAATTGTGTACTTTCATTTAAAGACTACCTACTTTTGTAACTTTTTAAATTTTATTTATTTTTTTATTTTGTTTTGCCAACACACAGTTTTTCTGAACTCCTTTACCTATACGTTCACACTTGTCACTCTAATTTGTTATTGTCATTTATCATGTCATTTATTTAAGGTTTATTTAATTTCTGTACTTTTAACGTTTTTTTAACTCCAGTGTGTTCCCCACAGGAATCCTCCATGCCAGGAGCTTTGGCTGCTCAGTATGAGCGGTAGTTGCCATAGTGATGGCTCTTGTCAGGGTGGCTGGTGGATCCTGCACTGAACTTATTGTTGCAGGGTGGACCCCTGCCTACCTGGATCTGATCGGTTCCTGTGGTGGTTTCTGTGCTTGAATGTATGAATGTGTGTGTGTGTGTGTGTGTTTGTGTGTGTGTGTGTGTGAGAGAGAGAGAGAGAGAGAAAGAGTGAGAGAGGGAACGTGCTAAAAAATAAAATGTAATTGATTGATTGGTTGATTGATTGATTGTAAGAAGCAATTTTTGCAGCCACCAGGAGCAAAAGTAAATGTAGTATTATCTAAATATCTGATAACTATACAAATATCAGTATTAACATTCTGATTGCTTCAGCGTAAGGTTGTATCTTAAAATGTGTTTCGTATTGCACTGCAAAAACTGATCTAGTCATCTTTATCTAAATAAGCCCTTATTCATATTACTGAGCTTTTATATCTGGTTAGCTGGTAAAAAGTCATCTAACATGCATATCAACTTAAATTGCAACAAACATGTTTTCTTGACCAATCTTTGCATTTAGATAGGGACATGTTGCATTATTCTTAAAACCAGATCAGTAATTCTTTATGACTGGAGATGAGATTGCAGTTTTCACTTGGATTAGGTTTTTGATCATTGTTTGTTAAGCGGTGCTCAGGCAAAGGACCCAAATGCAGGACTCCAAACAGCAGGTGAAGATTTAACAGATTTTACTAACACTCACTGGTTTACTCTTGCATATGAACTGGACATAAATCAGGGAAAGACGATCTGGCATGAGACAATGGGAAATGCAGACAGTATATGTGCAGAAGGTAATGGGTGACAGGTGGAATCAATCGGGGCAGGACAGACAATTACTGACAGGAGACACGATAGCAGGAAGTAAAAGGTACCTGAAACGACAGCAAAATTAGGACTTACAAAACCAAACAGTAAAGAAATGTGACATGCAGTCTTACAAACCCGACGTGACACAACATTGTTATAAGAAACTGGGCTAAATTTAATTTATTTAGTAAGTTCTATAAACTAAACATGAACTCATATGTACATGAAGTAATTACTTCCACTTGCATAACTGTATAACATTTACTGATTAGTTCTGCTTGCAGCTGCCAGAATCAATTGGTTCTCAGTTAATCTTTTCCATATTATATTGTGTAAAAACTGAGCTTGCAGAATTGAGCTTTATTCTATTCAGGTGGCAACTGGAACCTGCCTCAGCTACTACTGGAGTAGTACAGATAGATTGTAAATCCATTGTAAGGCCAACACAGAGACAAACAAGACCAACAACCATGCAAACTCATGTACATTCCCAGAGTCAACTAAGAATCACCACAGTTAACCTAACATGCGTGTTTTTGGGCTGTGGAAAGACCTGGAGGAGATCCTGGGGCAGAACATTAAAACTCCACATAGAAAAGCTCTAGCTGAGATTCACCCCTGGAACCTTTTTAGTCTGAGGTGAAAAAATGCTAACCACCACACCCCTGTGCAGCTCTCGCTTTGACTTCCGCAAGGTATAAACTTTGTCAACCTTTTCATGCAGATATCCTGAATATTTTAGTTAAGGATGGAACTGTGTGTTATTTACATAACTTTAATATATAGTGAAAGTAAGAGTGAGGTGCTGCAGCACGATACGGTGTGTCATTTTTTTTGCCCGCAGCTGCCAGCAAGTTTCAGGGGAGATTGACAGGGAATGGTTATTGAGTAATGGGTTTCTTGGAAGGTACAGTATGTCTCAAGCAATTGAAGCAAGGCTTCTGAAGTGTAAGCACTTGCTATTGCATCCCTTGTGCAGAGGTAGGGTGCTGATAATAAACAACTTGGCAGCTGTCTGCCTGTGACATCGTGCCTAATGGTGCTTGCAGATCCCTGGCAGAGATTCAGAAGGAGTTGGTGGTCGCTCTGGTGGCTAGACTGACATGAAGAGTTGAATGGCAGCTTTCCAGATTCTAGCAGGACATACCAAAGTCCCAAGCAGCAGCACAGACAGTGAAGGATTCTACTGATGCCAATGTATTGTCAGTCTTTGCTTTTGCTAATGAAGCAACATGAGCTCAACACACCCCTCCGCTACATCTGGCCTGTCATGTGCTGGATTTAGAGAAATATGTTGCCTCAATAAACCTGAAACTCCTCCATTCAGCCCTTTGAGAATGCTAAAAATGTTTGCTCAGGAGGTGTTGGGGGCTGTGGAAGTGAAGGAATGCCAAGTAAAATTATTGGCCAGATGTACGCGTGCAACCTGAGTTTCTTATGGAAGAGGTATAAGCAGAACCAGGAGGCATAAAGAGTAAGGGGGGATGCTGTTACTTATTTAGCTTGAAGCCTTAGGCAGCTTACAGTGTTGCATATGAAAGGATTCTTCAAAGGTGTTTATTTATGTGTAATAACTTAGCCATGCTTGGAGATTGGGTCTGTGAATGTCAGTGTTACACAATTGGTCCATCCACGTCTTTGATCTTGATTCAATAATTCTTAAAAATTATTGGATGCACTGGCTTTCATTTTAATGCTGGAGAATGCAAGAGTTCTATCAAGTTAGAGGAGTAATATTTGACTTCGGGAAACTACTGCAAGCAGCAAAAACTCAGCCTGAAATAAAGTGAGAGTGAAACTAACTGTTAGAAATTGCCTCTCAAACTGCTCATAAAAATTTTATTTTGGATAAAACTAGTTTGTTTGGACACAGAACATATGCTTCTCTTTGTGAGTGTCTTTAAATCTGAATGAGGCAAATTATTCCATGGAAAAAAGGTAGAACTTTGCTAACTCTAAAAGCGAGGTGCATGCATTTGTTTTGTGACAATGAAGAGCTTAAAAGCAGGAAATACTGACAGGCAGCGGTGGAGAGGCTGTGCACTCTGGTAATTTGTTTCAGTCAAACAGTACCTGCTGAAATTTAAAGTGTCACAGGAAGTAAACAAAAAGTATCCAGATTGCTTGGTCTTATTTACAAGTTCCAAGATTTGAAGTCAGCTGTAATTCTTGGGGATCGCTAGTAGTTCAAGAGAATGTGGCCATGTCTGCCTTTCTGGAGATTGACATTGTGACTTTTGAAATCTTACAGGACTCCTTATGTTGAAGATGTCCTCCATTGTCCTTCTGTGCGCATATGCAGATTATATACTTTTTTTCATAAAAAAAAATAAAATAAAATAAAATAAAAAGGTTGTGTCTTACTTCTTTCCCCACAATGGTACACACAGACACATTGGAATGGGAAATAAAGACAATGATGAAACCTGAGTGTAATGTTCAGAGATGAAATATCTAAAAGGATTGACAAACATCAGTCACCCACTCATGAAATATTATCATCCATATCTCAGTCCAAATGTGAGTGTGTACACAGGTCTGGCTGCTTGTCTATGGGAGAGAAAGAGGGAGATGGTGCCAGATTTTTATGTTTACCCTGACCTTAAAACAGTTTGTATTCCTTCAGTATTCAAAAACAATGAATCTATAATATGATGTAAAGTATTCCTCCAGAGTCCAGAGTCAATAAGGCTTAGTTTTTTTTTTCAGTCAATTTTAAAATTTAATTATTGTGACAAAGTAGAGAAAACTGAGGTATTTTGTAGTACCTGTGACTAAGGATTACTAACTAATATACGGTTTCTTTAATGGGAAAGGGAATGATTCAGCATTTCATGAGCCCAATAATTGTTCAGTAGTTGAGCTAAATTAAATTTATTTTGCACCAATCCACAATATGTAATCTAAAGGCACTTTGAACCAAAATTAATCAATTCAAAGTAAATCCAATTACAATGCAAGTCATTATAATCCAAACAGTATCCAGTTCAGTGGATATAGTAATCTGTGTGTGATATGATTGTTCTCACTCTAATGATATCACGTATAAACAAAAACCTCAGTTTTCAGCAACACATTAATATGATGCATGTTATTCTCTTGGCCAGGTTAATAATGTTCAACTGTGAATAGAACTGTGATCCTTTTCTAAAGCAAATTTATTTAAATTTAGTTTTTTTTTAATGAAAACATACTTTTAAAATTCTGGAAAATTTTCCAGGAATTTCAGTTGAAAAAGTTATTCTGTCATGTGACTTCATGCTTACAAACTCACGTGAATTACATGGATAAAAAATTATTAGAGCACCATGCACAGATATAAAGGCACATAATGGATCTTTCCTTTGTTCTTTTTTATGGGAGTAGGAAGCTGGTACTCTTAAGTCTTGCCATGTAGAATTGACTCTTCCTTGTGGTACAGCCAATGATAAAAAAAAGTATTAATCTTTCTTTTTTTCTGCAAGTTATACTTACTAGAAACTAGTAACGCCTAAATAGCTAGCAGTAAATTCAAATGTCATTGACTCCTGTTGCAGTAGTGGTCAGAAACAATAACCATACTTAAAAAAATTATAAAATAAATACATCGTGCTACTTCAGTAGCTGCACCTGCAAAAAAACAAATAAAATAAAAAATAAGTAAAATGTGTTGAGCTTGGTAAAAAAAAACACAGTTATATTTTTATCTAGTTATGACAGCTTTGAAAAATGCACATAATTCTGTATTATTGAACTGGACCAAAGGTCGTGGCGGTGGTTGTGACCAAGGAGGTCCTGGTCTACAAAACAGGGCACACTACTTCTGGGGAGGTTTTGCAATCAATAGGTCTGCATTTAAAAAACAAAAAACAGGCAACTTTTATGCAGGAAGATGTGAGAGTCTTGTCAAAAAAGGGTCATTAACACTAGCAATTATAAAAAATTGCAATATTTATTTCTAGCAAACAAATCCTGATGTTTCCTGACACGAAAACAATGGTTCTACATGACACCTCTGCAGCAATGACAGCACTCGTTCACTGATCCAAAAAAGTAAAACAAGAAGCACCTTTAACTGTGAAAAATAATAACGCAGATGATAAAATTAAAGAAAAAGAGGTCAGGGAGACTGTTCATTTGAAGATGTTTATATGAATATTATTGAAGAGGCAGTTCCGATAATGACAGACACAAGGTCAAACTTAACATTTAAATTTACAAAGAAAAAAAAATTAAGCATAAAGTTGATAAATCTGACATTTGCTTTCAAAAATATTTTCTTGATTGATATCATTTGATTTTTTTTTTTCTTTTTTTGCACAAAATAAGTGCACAATACGCAATGTTGAGCATCTTTTAATTCTTTAAGCAGCTAAAGTTCTGTTAATTTCACACATCATCCATCCATCCATCCAGCCATGGTCCATATAGCTTCATATTGCAGGGTTACGAAGCAACTCTTGTAATGCCCTACTCTAAGTGCTTCTAAAGTAACAAAGTAATACAATATATAAAGATTGAGAAAGACCACAGGTGGTGAGAGTAGGAAACCACACCTCCAGTTCCTGCATCATCAATATTGGTGCCCTCCAAGGATGTGTCCTGAGTCCTCTACTCTACTCTGTGTGTACACATAACTGCAGAGCCATTAGCCTTTCTACAACATTGTAGATTTTACAGATGACACAGTAGTGGTTTGATCTAAAGCAGTGGGAAATAATCAGTCTGGACTGTTGTCTTGATGTAAGGACAACAATCTGGACCTAAATGTCTCCAAATTAAGGGGATCCTATTGGACTCCAGTGGACCTGAGTAGAGAGAGGCAGCAACTACAGGTAAGTTGGTGTTTACATCTATGAGGAAGCTTTCTACAGTGATCCAATGTGCCGAATGAATAACCGGGACAGTACTGTACATTCACATGTGACCAATAAACGATGTTGAATCTTGGATGTTGAATTTGGATAAATAAAGTAATGAAAAACAGTAGACTGAAAGTCCCATGCTCAGGCACCGGTTGTTTTTTCCTTGCTTGTGAAGTCATCACTATAGAACACACAGCCAATGCATTACAGCTACAGCAGAATAATAAGGATACAGAGCTGTTTCCTGTGCATTGAAAGGTGATAATAAAAGGGTACCTCATGCTTTGTATACTGTTGTGAAGTGCTCTTGATCAAGTATCAAGAGCTGGAAAGAGAATGTGTTGATAATGAGTGAAATGAGCTCTGACAATGAAAATTGATGTTCAGTCACTGAAACACTGTCCCACTTGTGGGTGAACATTATATCATCTGATGTAGAGTAAGTGACTCATTCTTTCCAAAAATACCTCAAAAATATGTGTTCAGCAACAATGAGAAGACCACATATGAAGAAGTACCACAATCATACAAAAAGGAAAGTTTTAGTTTCTATTTTTTATTAACTCTCAGTCCTTTGTGGGTTTCATTCTGCCTTTAATTTTCCTTTCTCTGATCTTTTTCTCCACATTCTGTACGTTATGTCTTTCAGGTTATCTGTAGTCCACCCTCATCTCCGTCCCTTTCGTTATGTAAACTTTCCTTCCCTTTCTTACGTATATAATATTGATTTGATCCTGAAGTCTATCCTAATACTCAGCCCAGTGGGCAGCGGCACAGGCTTACAATACAGTGAAATGTCAGATACCTTTGGGAAGACAAGATTAGAGTTCAGACGATCCATCTGTCTTTGACCCCCCCGTCTAACTCATCATGTGTCCTTGTGCATGTCTCATCCCTCTTCTCTGTCTTGTGTGCTTTCTAGTTATTACTCTGTCTCTCATTGCTCTGTCTTCCTAATCCTCTCAAGTGCTGGTTTTCCTAAACCATATTAGCTGAGGGATAATCTTCAACTCGTTGAATTAAAATGGAGCTGAGATCTAAGTAGCTGCTGTCAAGTTCTAACTGTGAATTTGTGGAGGAAATAAGCTTTTTGTATACAGTGACCGGTGAAAGTTTGGGCACACATGATCACAAATTTCTATATGTAGCATGACCTCATTTTTAAAGTGCATACATTTAATGTACATGCACATGTATGCATAAGATACATTGGTTTAAAAATATATCTGTTTTGTTGTTGAAAGGTTTACATTAAATAAAGTCAGTGTTTGCATTCAGTAGGGAGGATCTGTTCCCTCACACTAACCTTTATTCTTTGGTTTATGGGTTATTGTTAAACTTCCTTATTCTTGCTTTCCAACACTGTCAAACTTACCTCATTGTCACAACTCTGATCCAATCATCTTTCCCACTTTACCTTCTGACTGCAGCTGCACCTGCACATCCACTCTGATGTTTGCAAAAGAACTTCTATTATTTTTGACAAATAAAAATCGTTTTTACAACCATGCAAATCCTTTTTCTGCTCATTGGCAATTTAAAGTTTTTGGCAGATTTTATATTTTTGCAGGATGACAAACTTGATTTACAATTATACCCTGAAATTGTTTGACTTTCGTTTCAAGCTGCAGAATCTTTATGACTTTGTATTGAACTGATAAACATCTTTTAAAAGGACTGAAATTAAAACTGGGATTCCTCTTCCATAATAAATTCTATTTTACGGTGAATTCTAGGAAGGAGATTGTTGCTTCCACTCTTTTTTCTTTTAACTTCAACATGACTATGGAGACAGCTTTTATTCACTGAGCACTAAGATTCGTAACAGACTGTAAATCCCTCATTCACTATTGCACATACTCTCTGGTGAACTGGTCATTACTATCTATCCACAGATTCGGGCACTGGTGTAATTTCATTTACATGTTCAGCCTTGAACTGCTGCCATCATATTTATCCTTCTACCTGCAACCGAAACAGAACAGTCACAGCCTATGCTCACAGGATTTCATTACTTTCAGCTTTCCCTCAGTTCATACTGAGCTTGGAAAAAGTGTCTTCTCCTACTGTGCCCCTTCAACTTGGAACAGGATTCAGCAGCATCATTTTATTCTTTTTTTTTTAGTATGCAACCTTCGCTTTGCCTTTATGTGACTTCTAATTTATGCCCTATATTGTTAAAGTTGTTTGTAACTGTTACTAAATGTTTTCTTGTCTGTCCGAAATAGGTCTCTTATGTAAATGAGACTGTGTGTCTCAACTATAAAGACTAAATAATGATTTTTAAAAAATCTGGTTATCAATGAAGGCACTCTGGGTTTAAAAAAACAACAAAAAAAAAAACAAAAAAAAAACAACTTGCTAGCCCTGTTAAAAAATTTTAGCATGATGTTAAGTTCTGTTGTTGTTGGTTTGTTCTGAAAATAGAGGGATGACATTTAGCTCTGTAGCTGTTACTGTTGTAGTGATCTAGTGTCATTAAACTAAAAAATGTTTAAAAGAAATATTAATTTTAATAGTCAGTATATAACGTTAATTATTATTAATATTTATAAAAGTCACCACCACACTAATTCTAATGGCAGCATGGACACCATTAAAGTCGAAGATTAATTAATTAATTACAATAATTAATTTATTCAAGCTAGTGAAACCAAATCAAATCAAATTCGTCTTAAAACACTAAGGGCATGAGTTCTTATTTGAAGGGACCTAGCACATTATTCAAAGGAAGGAATTATAAACCTCAACCAGTCGAAGTAAATGTGGGTACTCATTAACTAGTCTAGAATGCATAATGTCAAAAGGATATTTACAAAAAAAAGGTTAATAGGGAAAACATGAGTCAAACAAACATTGTAAAATGTAAATATGATGTTCGGACCAGAATCTTATTGTAAAACAATGTAAGATGTGGAGTAAAATGAAAACAGAAGTTAATTAACCTGTGTTGTTAATTAAACTAATGTTTGAGAGGAAGGCTGGAATCCTAAGAAAATTAAAAAGAGTTTAATCTATTTAAGCGAAATGCTTGAAACTGAAAAGTAATTATTTCACTATAATCAACTCTATCAGACAACCAACCATTTCTTAGCAGTCATGCAGAGAATGATACTGGTGGGACTGGTCCAGCTCCGTTCGACTCAACCCACTTGAGACCGTTTCTGGTGGCACTCCAGTGCACGGGGGAAAGCCTGGATGGGTGGTTTGGATCCCAGCTGAGCTTTCAGGAAGGCCCTGAAGATTTATCACACGAGATGGTCTGCAGGTTTGGGTCTGAAGGTTCCGTCTGCTTAATCGGTCTCATCCCGAGATGCTGCTGGATCTGTGGTGTCAAGAGATGGTTGTGAGCTTGTATGCCGTGTTCTGGCAAAAAGGTCTAAACCTTTCTGATTCCCTTTGTAAAAGTATTGGATAAATATTTATTAATACATCTATTGTATAATGTTAAAGTGTTAAATTATGTAATTGTTAAAATAATAAACTTATGCACATTGTAACGGACATTGATCACCATTCAAACACCGATAAGTAAAACACAAATGATATGACCATTAAACAAGAAGGAAAGGTGATTAAAGTTCAAGATCATAAATGAATCAAACTTGTCGATTACCCTTGTACCAATGATGGTGATTGTCTCAATACAAGCAGAAATAGCTTATTGAAGCATATGGACAATATTTTAATTATATTGACAAGATCTTTATTCTCTCTTTGTCTTAGTAAAGAAAGTCTTTCTTCTGGCAGTGCTCTTCTGATAAAGTGTCGAAACCTTTAATAGTTTATTACCATCTAAAATGTTAAATTACACAAAGTCCTGGTGGAGACTCTTGCAGAGGTCCACCAGATTGTCTGTCTTTGTCCCGGTTGAAATAATGAACCTGTAGGGAGGGTTAGCTTATCACCTTAGGACAAACAAGTTTTGAATGCATAAGAAGGTTGTAAGGTCATGAGTTCCGAACTAGCATCTGAAAGCAGCAAAACATTGTTCGTTTTTAGTCATATCAGATTTGTGGGTATGCAGGTGATTACTACAGAAACTTTCCAGATCCTGAATATAACCCAAGAAGTGTACTCCTCAGTCCGGGCTAGAAAGCTGACCTGTTTGACCTGTTGGCACCAAACCAAGTCATAAATTCCTGAACATTGTTTTTTCCCTGTTGTGTAGAGTGTTAAGGCCTACGGCCTCTGGATATGTGTGACTGGATGTTTTCCACAGCACAGAAACCCTTTTTTGACTCATGCTAGTGTTAAAAAAAGTACTGAAGAATCCAACAAATGTAGTTATGAACAGGTTTTCAGAATCTTGGAGCTGAGACCATGGACAACAAGAAGAAGTATACCTTGACCTGGGATGGAGAATTTGCACAAAGAGTACTATTTATATAGCATAGTACCAATTCCCACCATGTCACCTCAAAGCACTTTAAACAGAGGATAAACAAGTCTTGTATAAATCCAGCTGAATTTAATTAAGTCCCAATTCACTGTTATCCAATTATAATTAAAAATCTTTATGAATATGATATCAGGCTACTCATTACTCTTTCAGACAAATGTAGTCAATGTGGCTGTAGAGCTTTGCATTTAGTACTTTTTCATTTTTTTTTTAATTTTCAAAGACCAAAATGCATCTTTATCCTCAGATGTGCTTCTTCAGAGACATTTTTCAAAACCTTTTCCAAAAGAGTTGCTAATTTAAATCCAACAGTTCACAATATTGATTGGTTTTGTCATTACAGGAAGACAGTGGTCCTCATTTCTTATTTGTAACAAAGCTGAACTAGCAGCTTTACTAAATGTTTGCATCTGTAGCTTATTTATGCATATGTATCATAGCCAATGTAGTGTTTTTTCTTGTTCTTTGTTTTCTTTTATTCTTTTTTTTTTAACCTAGTCCTGTCCAGCATCATGGGAAACAAAATGAGGGTCTGGTTGTGTTGTGCCAAACAAATTTGTTCTGCAATAGGGAGCTTTATGGATATAAAGTAAATGATGGTTTATGAACATAAGTCTACCCTTAATACTTAGTACTATTCTTCAGTTTTAAAATTCCACTATTGCTGAATTACATTAAAGTTGGACTTGAAAGGGGGAACAAAAAAAAATGGAAGAAAGTTAAGTAATGAAAAAAGGAGACTTATATATATAGTACTGGTACTTTTAGTAGTTAAAAAACAAGAGCAACTGTACAATATAACTAACAACAGTGTTGTTTTTGGCTGGCATCTTAGTTTAAGTCTTAGTTTTAGTCGTCATGACAACAATGCTTATTAGTTTTAGTCACATTTTAGTCATTTCTAAGTTTGATAGTTTAAGTCAAGTTTTAGTTGACAAAAACTCAAAAATGTTTTAGTCTAGTTTTAGTCAAATAAAAAAGTATTAGTCTTTCAAGAAATTAACTGCTGTTGGGCAGAAACCTTTTATTTCTGTATTTCAACTTTTTTCATGAATTGATGCCCTACTTCATCACACAAAAATGTCACACAAGAAAACAGCAGATCTATAAGTTCAACATATAGCAACACTTTGTGAGCTTGTAGTTATTTTCGTCAATAATTAGAAAATTAAAAGGAATGGTTTTAGACTTAGAAGGTTTCCATCCAACATCAAATATTTTCTGATCTACTTAGGGTTATGCATTGCACAGATAAAGTGCTAACTGTGGAATCAGTTACTCCAAAAAAAGTAAAGAGCAACAACATCCTTAATTTGGTAACTGTGGCTTTATTTCTGAGAATTTTTTGAAGTGCAATACTCCACCCTGAACATACACATGCCCAAAATATGAGCAATGGATGAGAAACACATGCTCAAGTTGACCTGGTCTGCCAGTGAGATTATGATGGATTATAGTTAAAATATGTCGATATATCGTTTTGTCGCTTCCACCAAACGCCTTCGTCCACACTGCCACCATGATGGTGGGCGTGGCCAAGGTGCAGCAGCATTGCTGAGTGACAAATTGCGCTCATAGGCAGATATGTTGTGCATTTTTAATGTCGGACAAGCAGCCCTTGAACATTTTTGTCTTGTCTCGTCAACGAAATCTCACAAACGTCTCATCATGCTTTCGTCATCAGAGAGCCATTATTAGCTCATCACCGTCACGTTATTGTCATGAGAAAAAGGTTCAGGCAACTAAATAAATTCATCATCGTCATCATTGACGAAAACAACACTGACTCACAACCAGCTGCTACACCTGTGAAGACACTCAACAGGAAATATGTTATGGTTTTTGTAAGGAAAAAAGCAAAGAAACATCAGGAGCACCTACAGGAGGACAAATTAAGAAAAATAAGAACCGCAAAAACCACAACACCAGCAGCGAGTGAAAAGATACAGTAACTGTAGCTATTGGTGGCTTAGCCTAGATAAGCAGGATATTTTTGATAAAAAAAACAAAAAAAAACAAACTCTTTCTTCTTCCTTTACTCAAGAAAAGTATCATGCTAATAATAAATTATTAATCATCAGTTTTCAGAGTTATATAACTATCTCCATTTGTCCTTGAGAACAGCACCTTTTTAAAACTAGGTGCCATTCATTAATATCCTTCAGTGTTAATTAACATGGTCACAAAACGTCTAAAAAAATCAATAAGACAGCCATGAAAGAGACTAATACCAATCAGCCATGGCGATGAATTGACAACTTACCATTCAGTCTCAAAGCTTTATTCATGCTAAGATGTTATCACCTTGAGAAAAGAAATGAACATACATCAGTGTGTTTTTTTTTTTTTTTTTTTTGTGCAGGTGTAGTTTTGATCTTCTTCATCCGTCACTGAAAGCCCTTATTTTAGACATGACATATGTGACATTGATGGCTTTATTTACCTGTTAGAGTGATGTTCACTCATTCACAAATTGAAGTTGAAGACAAGCTGAGCAATAACAACTTAGGCTCAGCATGGGACAGTATGAAGACCATGGTTGGTCTGAGTGCTGACCCAA
>JBAFTA010000024.1:13317767-13346657 GCA_036919975.1 Melanotaenia parkinsoni | reverse complement strand
TATATGTTATTTGTGTTGCTTCTCTGCTGTACAACCAATTGCCTCCTCGGGGGACAAATAAAGTGATTGATTGATTGGTCTCTTTTCCATCGTGTTCCTCAAGCTACATTTAGACATGCCAGTTAAGCTGTAGGAAAGACTCATGGTGCGCACATGATGCTTGAACAGTAAATCAAGTGGAAGTCAAGTGAAACACTGTGTAGAACTTACTAGTGGTGGAAAAATGTAGCTCTAAAAATGACTTTTTTTAATGCTTAAGTGTAGAAAAGTTAGTTTCATATAAAGAATAAATTATGTCTTACTTGTCAGGATTTAATTGCTCTACAGTATAGTTTTGAAAAACACATTAAAAGTACATGTTTTACTTCACCTGAAGACAACCTTTTCACCATCACAGCCAAATGTAAAGTTCTCCTAGTCCGATTTATTATAATACACACGCACACACACACACAAATCATATCAAGTTAATAAGCATTCAGCATTGTGGTTAAAAATGGCTGCAGATGGTTGCAGCAGATATTCTTTAGATTATAGAATTTCTGTACTGCTCAAAAATCTTTAAACAGTTTCATATCATTCATAGATCCTAAGAAAATGATTTGGTTCTGCTGCTCTGTTCTACATGAAGGAGGGGAGTTTGGACAGCACTGACTATTTATTTAGTGATGCAATATGTCAGATTTATCTGAACAGCTGTTCAGAAGCTGAAATAGCTCACTGCTGTTAACAGCACCACAGAAGTTGTCATGCTGCAAGGTCTGACCTCGTCAGACTGGTGTCGCAAAATATTATGGAAATGCATCAAGGGGAGTAATTCACACCAGATTAATGGAAGCAGTGCACATCCGCAAAAGGCTTAGAAATCACATCACCTACAAGCCAAGAGTACCTTCCTGGATTTAAATAATTTCACAAGATGCGTCATGCTAATAGCTTAACCTTGAAGAGAAAGGAAAAAAAAAAAAGCTTTACGTTTTTTCGTTCTGCCACTTTCGAGGTCATGTTGCTGAAAGCAAGGATAATTCTACATGCTGTAGCAGCTAACATTTCACTTTATCAATCACTATGTTCAACTCTAACCAATTTTCTTTCGTCTAAAGCATTTGCAATTTGATGCAGACCTGTAATTTACTGGCATAGGCCTTCTGACAAGTAAGTCATGGCAGTCATCTTAAGTGTTTTTGAGGACTAACATTAACATAAGAATCCAGTCACCAGGAAAATATCAGTCACTAAAGGCAAAGCCACAAAAAAATAAATGTGAAAAGACATGTTTCCATTGATTATGGTGGGCTAGGCTACATTGCTCATGGTTATACTTCAGTACAAGACGTCCTACACAAATACAGCAATACATGTAAGTGGACATGTACAAGAGGAAACCAGCTTTTTCAGGAATTACTTTTATATTTGGGACTGTCTTGGATATGATGTTGAATCTTGATAGATTAACTGTGTGCCGGCCTAGACTGGAAAGAGCTGGTGAGTTGTGTAAAACAAGATGAAGTTATCTCAAGAAATTCATAAATGTTTTTGTGCCTTAGTGGGCTTTTTTTTAAATATTATCTTTAACAATTCCTTTAATGTTTTTTCGCTCACATTGTTTAAAATGCAAATGATGCATGACCATACAAATCCAACTTGGTCTTGGATTTTTGTTACAGGTGCTTCTTGTTTCATTTGGAGAATTTTTTTTTTCTGTATTTACAACCTTAAGTGGCAGTTCATCTATTTTCTCAGCTTATTAGCCCACCCCTGTCCTATTAGATTGCTCAGTTCAGATTGGCCAGATTGGATATGTTAAAGGATCTCAGAATTATTGTATTTTGAGGAAAATTATCATACACACCAAATTTTTATCCTGACATGGTTCAGGGCCATTAGCCTCAATAACACAATATTAAAGAATGTGCATATTATAGGATTTAAAGTAGTTCTAGCATTACAGAATCCAACAGAATAGTTAAAAAGAAACAGCTCTTAACAGAACAACAGCTCTAGCTGTGTGAGGTGCAGGTAGTGATGGAATTGGTAAGTTTTTATTGATATCAATTAGGGATGGGTGGGTCACTACTCTGAAGTCAATATCAGTCAGTCCAAATATTGGATTCTATACTTTTTTGAGTATCAAGATACCACTCTGCTGATACATAACATGGCATCTGTTTTTACAATCCGATAAACACACTGACAATCTGATTAAGTCAGAAGGTTGCCTCATCAGTATTTAACCTGGGATATTAAAATGTTCCTCTTTGGCACAGTTTTACAGTTGTAATATCCAGTAGCTCTTAGGTTTGGGCTGATGGGAGATATTAATGTACTGTAACAAACCACAGCAATATTTGCAATAGTTCATACAAGGAGTACTACCAGGATCATTGCCACAGCTATATTAAAAAAGATCCACTGAGAATCTCAACTGGGCATCATGTTACGATAAATGTTTTATGTTTTTAACACACCAGGTGAACTCACCTGCTGTCTAAGCTGATTTCTACTGCTGGCAACTTTGAAATTAACATGGAGTTTCTCACTTTTACCTCCTCCTCAGTTGCCTTTTAATGGGATCCCTATGCTCCCACTTTCCTCTTTTGTTTTTCACCTTGAGTCCATTTGCACCACCACGTTCCTCCTTCTCTCATCTGTTCCACCTCCATGTGCTTGTCTTTATCATTGATTATTATTATTATTATTATTATTATTATTATCTGTAACAACTGACAAGCACAAATTGAGTTGTCTGTGGAAGCACAGGCCAGTGCCAAACATGTTAATCAGCTGCCCCAATGTAGTGCGGAGTGATTTATTTATGTATATATTTATTTTAACAAGCAGGCCGGTGAATCCGCTTCAGGGTCCAGGCAATTGGGAATGGTCCCACTCCTCCTATGGGCCAGACCAGGCCTTGGATTGGATAAGTGTCAGCACAAAACACGTTGAGCATTGATTGGCTGTAGAGTGATATGAGGAAGTAACTTAGCTAAAAAATAAAAGGGTCAAATTATCATACATTATGGAATTTTTGGGAATTATTGATTATACAAATATAATTATTGTACATCTGGCAATAGTGGGTCAGTTCTTTGTGTCCTTCTGTTTTGCTGGATTTAGTTTACTTGGATTTTTTTTTATTTGTTTGGGTTTTTTCCTTCTTTTTGTAAAGGATTTGCTCTTTTGCAAAAATTTTGGCACTTTTGAGCACATTACAGAAACTAGGAGATGAACCCACAAAACTGTTGAAGGCAATTTCTCCCATCATTCACATTTTACCTAAACATGATTCATATTGAGCATTTCCTAAACCCAACTGAGCTTGCTGAAGAAACCTTATTAAAGTTATTGAATCCAAAATTCTGCTGTTAACCATGACCTCTGACATCCTCCACCCACCATTGTTTGAGAGAAGAAAAAGAAAAGATGGAGGGTGGGTTGAAAAAAATCACATTGCACATCCGACATTCATATATTCACATCTAATCAGGCATTGAGAAAATGTAAATGTAAATAAATGGGATGTACCACAATCTATAAATTAGTAGGATGTTGACAGTTCCTGGGGGCCATTGTAGTTCTGTTTTCTCAAATCCACCATAAACAACAAGAAGCTCCATTACCAGTGTTAAGATTTTTGATAAGATATGTTTGCAGTCTGAAATCCGAATAATGCAGATAACTCCTACTCTGCTTTAGAAAAAATAAAACAAAAAATAAAAACAGCTGAATAGTATTTGCATTTTAACATTTTGTATGTTTTCCCCACATAAAATGGTGCTGACTAGTTCTCAGTGCTGGCGCACTTGTTTGCATGACTGTCTAATGCCCTGTATATTTGTCCTGGGCTTCTTGTGCCAGTTGAGAAGGCATTTTTCATATTTATTTTTTACAGCTTGAGGCTGTACAATGCGTAAACACATACAACTAGAGGATACACATTAGGATTAACATACACACTCTAATATGCACAGTCTCAGAAAGAATCATACACAGAAATAGACATTCCAAATGCAGATATATACACAGAATATAACAAATGCAAATTGCCACGAAACATCAGCTCTTCTGTCATCTCTTATTTACTGCCAGAAGCTGTTCTAGCTCTAGGCGAATGGCAGATAATCTAGGAACCTAAATTAGTCATCTCCAGTAAAACAAATGCTAAGGTGTAAAATATTTTTACTTTCTATTTGACTGTTTCTCATGTAAAACAAGATGTTCAGACATTCTGAGAAAAGCCATATCAGCTTGTAAGAATTAATCTGTTTCTTTTTTTTTGTTGTTGCTGCTAATCCTACTGACAGGTTCATGTTGTGTGTTATTCTTTGTCATCAGTTATGTAAGAGAGTTACAGGAATAACTCTGACTCTTATAACTCATATTGAAGTTGTACAAAAAAAGTGTAATTGAACTGCAAATCAAACATGAGAACATGTTTTGTTGATTTCCTGTTGTTCTCAATTAAGGTGCTGGAATAGACATTAAATATATGGAGTTACAAGTGCCTTACCCCACGGTTGCACAAGTGCTCCTTGCTGCTGACTAAGGAAGACAAATGACCTCACTCCTCTAGACGGACCATGAGAAACACTGTAACACTATTTCTTTTTTTTTTTATTTTATCAGAATTTAAACAGAATTGTTTGTCTGTCCCACACAGGAGATAGGATTGACTAAATTTAACTAATAGACTTGGTTTGTGACTTCCAAAACTTTGTGTTCCTTCAGCAATCACGTTATGTTTGGATCAAAAGCTGACAGGTTGGATATTAGTTTGAAAGGGTACGATCACAACAGACCTCCTCAAAGAAGAAGTGTGAAGGCAGTAATGAGCAAAAACTGATGAAAAGCACAGACAAAAATTTTATCAGACTTTTGAGAAACTTAAGTAATTAATACTTTGTCACCTCATTTTAAAACAGCTACAGTATATGTCAATTATGGCTTCTTTCTTTACTGCAGCACAAATTAAGGACCATGTAAGTATATTTAAGAGCTAGATAACATACTGAGCTCTTTCTCTATTGTTGGAGCTAACCCAATAACAACAAAACCAAACATCATGCTAAGATTTGGACTTAAAAGAGTTGGCAAGTGTATTTGTAAAACAGGGAGAAACTGATTTATTTTTTAAATAGCCACATTTTTGGTGTTAATTTGCTGGAGTTATTAACTAATACTTACTTTCATCTTATAAAAAAAAATAAAAATATATCCAATACAATCACAGTGTTACATGCAGGTGCAGCTGCAGTCAAAGTGAAAGATGAGTATAGAAATGTGGAGTGATGATAAATGGATTAGTTAGCTGCCAGGACTTTAAATTGGAAACTTCCCTGCACTGTGTTCGAGACATCAGTCGAGCTCAATCGATCGCTAAAACTACAATTATTAAAGCCGGACTTCAATAAGTAATTTTTAGGAGGAGCTTAAGGACATTTTAGGGCATCTCCAGACCCTTGAAATAGACCTAACCATGTCCATGCCATCAGGTGATCTGATGTAAAATCAGTTTCTTTGAGCAAAAGCGTATAAGCTTGATTACCATGTGCTAGCAACAAACCTCATGAGGCTATTTTTTGCTCAACGCAGAAGACGGACACTCAGATGGATGAGCAGTTACGCTTGTCTTCTGTGCTGGATATGCACGTATTTTGGTCCATTTTCACAGACCATAGCCATTCATCGCTTGATCCAGAAAAACTAACAATACCACTGGAAATTGCAGGGGCAGTGCAGAGCAGATCCAACCAGTGAAAGAAACAAACTAGTAAAGAAGAAGAGAAACAGGTAGAACAAAAAAAAGCAAAAGAAGAACGAAGACGAGGAAAACAATTGTAGAAATTGTGCAAGCTTTTGAAGAAAGGCTATGCATGTGTTTAGGGTGTGTTGGGCAGTTGAAAACAAGTTTATAGTGGCACACTGCCACTGCCAGTTGGTGTCTGAAATGGATGTTAGATTGTGGGACTGGACTCTGAACTCAGCACTACCCAGTAGTAGAGGAATTGACTTAAAAACCATGGCAATGTAAAAGACGTATGAGGACAGTGACTTATAACGTTTGCAACGGATGTTGTTATTAACATACATAAGGGAGCATAAATGGGCCTTTAGACAAAGAGAGAAGTAGGTGACTTTTAAAACCAACGTCCACGTACAATACACACTAGATGGTACGGTATGTTTGCTGCTAGCATGTAGTCTGCAACCTTACAAGTGATCCATTTTGTAGCATACGTCAGCATTTTAAACCAGTTTCTGGTTTTAAACAGTAAAGGCAAACAATGGCATATTCATGCTTCGTTTAATATTTAAAAAATGCATTTTTAATTGTGCATTTTCATGATACAACTGCTATTTTGACTGGCCTGAAAGGGGATGATGCCTGCTTGAATATTTTTAAAGAATAAACAGATGCAGCATGCAATGCAAACTGGTCGGTTGCATAATGTAGAATTTTCCCAATCAGTACAACATTTGAAAATTTTGCAGTTAGTGCAGATTTTATTATGGTTTCATTCTCTGTACTGGGGACAAAGCAGTACACATATTGCATACTACTACTAACACTATAGAGAATGGTTTTGAATACAACCTCAGACAGGAAATATGACGTGTCATGCCACTACTTCTCTTCTTTTATCTTCTTAACACAGATCTGTGAAATAACCACAAATGGTGGTATCTAGATACACTTTATTATTGTATGGTTGTGCATATTTTCTCAAGAAGTCTATTTTGTGTTATACACCATCCAAGAGAGGTGTAAATGTGTTTCTGATGTATCCTGTACACATACAGTATCCTAGAGAATTATGGGGTTTTAAAATGTAAATGTCTTTTTTTATTCAGTTTTCATACAGAAATTTTTTAGCTGAATTTTGATTATTTGTTATACCTAAGCCTGTTACTAGATATAAATATGGTTTATATGTTTAACAGAATCGATGTGCGAGACAATTCAGTGGTCTGTACAATTTACAGGATCATATTATGTTTGGCAAATGTAAAGGGAAATTCACACTTTTCTTGTGAGTAGTGGGTTCTGCACTAATTAAAGTGTGATTTCTTTTACAAAGGGTGTTCATGGAATATATAGTATATGTCAACGCATTTGTGCTTCTGACAGGTATGTGTCGGGGAAATGTGTCCTTTATTTGAAATGCAAATTGATGGTGGAAGTGACAAAAGGCTCTTAAGAAATTAATTAGGGATCTGATGGAGTTGAGTTTAACAAACTGAAACAAAGCAGAGAGAAATGTGTTCACTGAAATGAGCTTTCGACTAAATTACTCAGAGGCGATCTGGAAGGAAACTAGATGCATTGTGTTCTCATTTCTATTATTTTACCTGCTTAATAGAGGTAGCACCTTGGTTACTGTGATTTTCATGTCAGACACATACTGTAATGTTGAAGGCCTTCTACCATGTGGCATGTCGCGATCCGTGCAATCCACCTTCACAAGAAGGTTGGTTAAATGCAATAAGGTTTTTACTTATTTAAATACTGCTGATTTAAACAGCATGGCTAATTCACTCAAATATTGTTGCATAAAACTTTACTTGCCACTGATGACAAACATGTCTCAACTGAGCATAATAAAGATAATTTGAATTTGATTTCCTCTTTAACTATAAGCACTATTTCTGCTTTCTTACCTTTCAAAGTATTTGCTAATAATTCTTACATCATACAACAGCAGGAATAGCAAGTATTTTTTTTAAGCTTGTGTTTGTATTTTTCATGTTGCATTCAAGTAACAGTGCAAGCAAGGACCAGAGGGAAATTTAGGTGTTGGCCGGGTGTTTGTTAGGGGATTTTGAGATTACATCCTGCATGTTCGCTTGTTTTTGTTTGTCATCTCACAGTGCCATCTGTTAATAAATGGATCACCTGTGAAGAGGTCTGTTAAACTGGTGCTTGTGTATCTGTGGGAATGCTGTAATTCTTGTCTGAGACTCTCCTATCCATGTAAACACATGCTAACTGCAATTAAACAAATCCTAAAGATTTTTATATATATACATATAAATATCGATAAGTTTAGAGAGTGTTTGAGAGGCTGTAAGAGATTGTGTGTAGACTGTGTCTGAGTGAAAGGTGTGGTGTGTGAGTGAGACAGAGAGGAAGAGCGATGAAGGTGAGAGCCAGGGCCGCCCAAGCGTGTACATTCCTACGCATTGGAACAACGTCGGCAATGCAGCGTCATTTGCGTTCCAAACACCCAGAGACAATGCCTACACCTCTATATATATATATATATATATATATTATTTCATTTTACAGGGCGGCAAGCTGAATTGGATGAGGCACTGGTGGGCATGATCATTATGGATGCACAGCCAACCATTGGGCACAGCCATTGGTGAAGGACAAAGGCTTCAGGGCCTTTGTTCAGAAGCTTAACTCCATAGACATCCTGCCTACTCGCCAGGCTTTGAAGGCATTGGGGAAGAAGAAATGTAAAATGTACTTTCCTTTAAGTGATTTCAAAGTAGAACTCATTTTTAAGTCATTAGAACAACTGTTCCACAGTATGACACCAGTGACAGATTTACAGTGAAACTTAACATTTGTCCATACCTTGGGTTTTCTAAACATTTCATTCCCTCTAAGTTCATAACATTTCTTCCTCTTTTAAAACAGCCTCTGGATACAGAATGGCACTTGATAATTATTAGCTTTATACCTAATTTGAATTGTATTGTAATCTACTAGATCTCTGAATTTCAGCCGAATGTGCTGCAAGCATGAGAATGGAGAGGGCAGCGCCGTCAACATCACAGATACGCCATATTTTCTTGAGTTCTTAGCTATGTAATAAGCACACATGATACTGTATTTATACTGTGTCTAATTTTCAGTTACCAACAGAAGCTGCATCCACATCTGCAACAGCAGGGGACCAGGACAACTTGTGGGACCTTGTGGATAGCCGAGTTGGTTTGTATTAGCCACCGATTACATCTGCATTATATCCTCCTGAAATAGGCTTTTTGTCACCTATTTATTTCTTGTTTAGGTGCAACTCAGAGTGCAATGGCAGATGCCACGTTGGAGGTCCAACGTTACCTAGCTTAACCCTACCTCTCCAGAGAAGAAGACCCGCTCGATTACTGGAGGACACGCAAGTTTGTGTACCTCGGCCTATTCAGGCTGGCAAAACAATATTTGCACATGCCAGCCACATGTGTGCCTTGCGAGCGGGTCTTCTTCAAAGCTGGAGAGGTAGTGTGCCACAAAGAGAGCAGACTGAAGCCTAACATATCATCAAATACTGTTTTTAAATAAAAAATTTCTGACACATCACAATGTTACACAAGCACTTGTCCTATCGTATCTTTTGATACAACTGTATAAAATCAGTAACACAATCACCATCCACATTGCAGAAGCACACCTTCCCTCATACGTCCCCATTTCCTCTGTGAGCAGACCACTACTGTTGGCTCAGTAAGTCTGCCCTAGAGCTTGCTTGGACTTTTGAATTGTGTATGTTTAGTGAAACCATAGATGGCTTAGTTTTTTTGTTTGTATCTGGGAGGTTTTTGTTTTGAAGTTCCATTAGTGTTAAAAACTACTTGGTTTTGTCTTCATTTTCTGACTGTTAGAAGTCTTGTATTGTGAAGTGTTTGTAAAGCCCTTGTGGCTTCTCCTTTAGTTATTTTAGTTAGGCTGGTTAGAGAGTGTGGAGTTGGGATAGAGATTGTTATTGTTGTGTATAGAGTTCATATATAGTTTTTGTATTTATTTGTACATTGGACACTTAGTTATTAGTGTTGTTTCTTTTTCTCTGTATATATCTCTATCTCTGAAGGCCAGCTTTGTGTTTCATTCATTTTGACTGTTTTTGAGTTGCTTAAGCAAATGTTTTGTTGTTTTCATTGTGTTAAGCAGCATCGCTAACCCCAACTCCCTTAGTTAAACTTTTTAGCCTTGTTTGTTTGTACCACATACCCTGTTGTGACAATAAACATATATTTTTTTCCACTCTTAAAATCTTGCTACAGTATTCTTTGTTGTGGCTCATTCACCCTAACAGAGTCTGGTTATAGCACTAGTGATACTCTGGGCTGAAACACAAAGTTGTGAAGTGGGGTGTCTCAGTTCATGAACACTGCAAGGAATGCTAGATCCAAGAATGGGCAATAAATGTCAATGTGCCATCAAAGTGAGTCAGATGCAGAGTTATAAATGTATGCAGTATTGCTTTAACTCCTTTAAAGTCCAACCCAGGAAATATGGGCAGGAAAAAGTGTTTATGAACAAGAACATTGTCAAATTATTGTACTGCCAAATCTATCCACTAGGGGGCAGGAGATAAGTATCAGATTGTATAAAATGTAGCTTTGAGCAAAGTTTTTACTGCACAGGGATGTAATAGGTCAAAGAGACAATGTGTATAAAGTATGGTGCATGTCACACTAAAGGGTGAAGAGGACTGGATCAGCTCAGAGGGACTGTAGGAGAGCAGGACACAAGTAAAAGAAGGACAAACTGCAGGTCTCTTCTTATGGAACTGTAGGTAACTTTATCAGGCCACTGTTAATGAGGCAAAATGAGAACATCTGTTGAAAATTATTGTTTCTAATCAACATAATCCAAAAGTGCTGTTTAAAAAAACAGATTCCGTCCTTCCGTTCCGCTCCAAAATTAGAGGCTTCTGCTGAAATGTGCAGCCTAATACTTTTTTGAATTTCCTTAGTCACAACGTGGCAAATATAAGGGTCGCCATCACTCATCCTCCCTCTAACCCGTCAACCCTTGCCCCTTGCTTGCCCCTCTTCCTTAGATGAGGTTGTTTGGCAGCTTAAGACATCTGGCTTTCCTATTGATGTCTCTTGTCCTCATTTTTTTAAGATCTTTTTATACTGTAGCTCATGTGGTCCTTGCAATTATTAACAACACTCTGGTGACTGGTGTTGTTCCCTCTTCTTTTAAACACACAGTTGTACAACCTCAGCTCAAAAAACCTGGCCTTGACTGCACCGTACAAGCAAACTTCAGGCCCATCTCCAAGATGCCTCATATCAAAAATCTTGGAAAAAGTGCTATACTAACAGTAAAGGTCATTCTTGGACCACAACAACATTGCTGAAGTCTTACAGTCTGGCTTCAGATCCCTGCATAGCACAGAATCAGCTATATTAAGGGTTGTTCATGATATTCTCTTGTCTACTGATGCTGGAGATTATGTGGTCTTACTCAACTTAACAGACACATTTGACACAGTGGACCACAAGATCATGGCTCCAGAACGTGGTAGGGATCCAAGGTACTGCAATAGACTGATTCAGGTCTTATTTGGTGGGTAGAACCATGTGTGTCAGTATAGCTGGCTTCAAGTCTGTCATGGCTCAGGTGTCCTATGGGGTTCCACAGGGCTCAGCTTTGGGGGCCATATCTGTTTTCTTTAGGATCCATCATGAGAAACTATGGCGTATCTTTCCATTTGTATGCCAATGATAGCCAGATATAGCTACACCTAAAAAAGAAAGATGCCTTTGCTCTTATGCTTCTTATATCATTACTCCCTGACATCAGGAAGTGAATGGCCATGAGTTTCCTTAATTTTAATTAGTAAATGACGGAGGCTGTAGTGTTTGGGCTGAATGTCTCCAGTGGCTTCTGCCCAGTTGATCTGGGCCCCTTGTCTAGCTTTTTAAACTGTCACTAATTTGGGTTTAAAATTGGACAGACATTTTAAACTATATTGTCAGATTAAATCAGCAGTCAAGTCCAGCTTTTTAAACCTTTGTCAACTCGCTAAGGTAAAATCCTTTTTAACTGCTCAGCAATTTGAGACAGTAATTCATGCCTTCATCACTTCCCAGCTGAATTAGTGTAAAACTTTACCCTGGAACCAGCCAGTCGATTCTCTTGCATCTCCAACTTATCCAAAATGCTGCTGCTTGTCTTCTGCTTGGAGTGTGTAAGAGAGACCACATTACGCCTATTTTAGGATAGCTTCACTGGCTGCCTGTGCATTTTAGAGTTCATTTTAAGATTCTTTAATTTGTTTTTAAATCCTTAAATAGTCTGGCCTCACTGGTTTTCCCATATTCGCCAGCCTGGTGCATCAGATCAGCTGATCAGCTTCTTTTGGAGGTACTGGCTTAGGTGGAAACTCAGGAGGAATATAGCCTTTGCAGTTACTGCTTTTAAACTATGGAACTCCTTGCTGCTACAGGTTAGAGAAGCCCTATCACTGTCCATTTATAAAACCTGCCTGAATACCAGAATTTTCCCACTGTGGGACAAATAAAGGATTATCTTATCTTATCTTATCTTATCTTATCTTATCTTATCTTATCTTATCTTATCTTATCTTATCTTATCTTATCTTATGACCCATTTTTATGGGCCATTGATCTAGCATGTTTTCTTGTTTTCTTGTTTTTCTGATATTGTTTCTGTTTTTACTTTTCCTTTTAATTTACTTTTAATTTTTTTTTCTTCTATGCTGTGTTCAGCACTGCTCAACTGATGTGTTAAAGTGCTCTATAAATAAAATTGAGTTGAGTTGAATGTTGTTGTCTATGGGGTTAAATTATTTTTACGTTTTCTGTTACATGTTAAAGATCTAAACAAATGAGAAAAGAAGATTATTCTCACCCTCAACAAAGAAAAAACAAACATAGAAATCAAGATGTTGAATTGGTAAAACTATGCCAATAATGACACAACTTTGTATTATCACCTTCTGCCTGCATTTGTGAGTATAACATAAACATTTATAAAAAACACTCCCCTACCATAGAGACACAGAGACATGTGGAAACATGAGGAGGTAGAACCACTGAAGCAAATTATGTCTATTAATCACAGTAATTGTGCGTATGTGAGAATGTATCACTGTTGACAATTTGTGTAGGTGTGTGTGCACCTGTGTGTGTAATTTACTTGTGTGTAGGGCAGGCTCATGGTGAGGGCAGTAACTCTGACACCAGTCTTTCTGATACTCATTTAAATGCAACACTAATTATCACATTGATAATTACAGATTCAATGAAACTCAAAGAACGACATTAATGTGAGCATGTGCATGTGGGTGCACATAGTTGTCTTAGAAGATTCAACAGCTAATGTGATGAAAAGAAAGGAAGAAGAGACATGTTAATGCATCACAGGATGACTTGATGGATGATCAATAAGCAGCTTTAAAATTGATGTGTCACAGCATCAATCTAGCAGGTGTTTAGCACTGCAAGTGCAATTACAGCAATGTATGCATATTGTTATCAGTGTTTTGAAACATATAGGATTATAAACCAAACCTTTCTATGCTTTCCTTTAAATATAACCCTTCTAAAGAACATGCAACTACACACATTTAATGTTTAGTCTATATTTCCTTTAAAAACACTCTAAACTTGTATCATACTGATACTTGGTCTTGAGTCTCATTGAATTAGTTTTGAAAGCAGAGGGAATCCCTTAAGCTTCATCAAGATCAAGACTGAGTCCTTTTCAAACAGGAGTTGGGCAATTCATTGCATTTACTGAAGTCCAAGCATCAGAATGGGTAAGAAAGGGGATTTCAGTGAATTTGAACATATCGGGGTTGTTGGTGCCAACTGTATCATCATGAGAATTGAGACTGAGTACATGGTGGAACATGGGTTTGCAAAACTTAGCACTAGTCCCTGTGTCCTTTAGAAACAACCCGATGGCTTGCCTCGATTTATAACTGACGTCCGTAAAGTTAATGCTGTTACGACCATTGACTCCTACTGTCTGCCTCGCATAGAAGACTGTGTGGATACAATTGGCATGGCCTGGTATGTCAGTAAGTTGGACCTCTTAAAGGGATCTTGGCAGGTACCTCTTACTAAACGAGCTTCGGAAATATCACACTCGTTGCCCCAGATCAATTCTTGCAGTACACTGTCATGGCTTTTGGCATGCACAATGCCACATTTCAGTGTCTTGTCAACTCTATTTTATCAGGATTGTCTGACTGTAATGCATATTTAGATGGCATTATTGTCTACACCTCCTCATGGGAAGTTTTTAAACAAGTGTTTACATGACTTGCTGACACGGCAGTACATTAAATCTTGCAAAGTGTGTCTTTGGAAAGGCGACTATCACCTGCATGGGCAGACAGGTAGGTCAGGGACAAGTGTGCAACATTGAAGCAAAAGTTTCCACCATTTCTGCTTTTCCCATTCTTTCAACCAGGAAATCCACCATTATGTTTCCATTAACCAGCCTACTTAGTCCAAAAACAGATTTTGTATGGACTCCTGAATGTACACATGTCACGAGGGCTGGTCTGCCTCATCTGCAGCTCATGAAATCAGGCTCATCTGCTCCATCTGGGCCTCATGAGTGCTAACGCTCTTCACCTGTTCATCCCCATATTTACCCTTCCCTCAGTCTCTGCTTCCTTGGCAGATGGTCATCAGTAATCTTTGTGTAATATCCTGCTAGCTTGTCTTGTACTAGATCCCTGTTGCCGACCCTGCTACGATTCCTGGACTCCCCATTGCCTGATTCCCTGTCGGACTTCCCTGCTTCCTGCCTATCTGGATTTTGACCCCTTTTTTGGACTGACCACCAATCTCTGCCCCGCCTATTGAGTATCTGATTTCTGTCTAACGGTTCTGACCTTTGTCTGCCTGAATCATTTAACTTGGTGACTGGATACCAAGCTGTCAATTACTGGATCCTTTTTGGGACTCTATTCCACAGCACTGTCTAGACCCTGTTGCCACTTCCACCATAAAGCTGCTTCCTCCCTGCCCCGACTCTTCCCAGTGCTCAAATAAAATCATTTCAAACTTATCAACATGTGTAGGCTGAACTTCCGGGTCCTCCTGAGACATTCATTAGAAAACATGCTTTTGAAAATGTCAAGTCAGTGTTGGTTTATGTTCCTATACTTATGGTCCTTCAGACCAACTTGCCATTTGAAGTCTTTGGACTTGGAAGTCTTTTGTTTTCAGATTATGTTTTTTCGCTTTTAGCCCTTTTTTGTTGTTGTTTAATAGACACCCTTTACATTTACAGTTCCATTTCCTGTTCTTAATGTCGCCACCCCGTTTTCCCTAGTAGGGCGGGGTTTGTAACACCAATCAACAACACCAATCTTTGTGTAGCCCACCAGTAACCTTATTCTGGTATGGACCCTGAGCTCTTTAAATATATTAACTGGATGTGTGCTATAAAGTAGTAAAATGCTGCTTCTGGTCTCTTTTTAGTATGTTCAGGCTAACCCCTGAGCTTATCTTGAAATATTCAGACACTTCTACCACTGGCAGGTCTGTTTAATCATTTTTTACATTTATGTACACTGTATTGAAGAAATACCTGAGCATACCTGAACAGATCACTTTTTCAGTTTGACATGAAATACAAGAACAAACTAAGTGAAGTGGGTCCACTCACCAAAACGCACTTAACTAAAGCTGCCATATGATTTATCAAATATATAGAAGAGAAAAATAATTGAAAGGTGCAAGCCTGAAGTGTTGCTTGGGAGCGGTGCAGCCCTAAAATTTATAGAAGCAACAGAATAAAATTAAGTACCTCCAATTGTTGAAACTCTCTTTTGCATCTGGTACCAGAGAAGAAGCTAGAAATGATGTATGCTGGTCCCAAGAGTAGCTTGCTCCATACAGATTTTGATCTCCAAACTTGTTCCTTATCTGGTCGCGCTGACAGCTGCTAGATTTCCTAATCGTCCAATTGGAAGCTGGGTTAGCTTCTGGCGGCTAACAGACCCCACACTGGACTAATGTCGGCTAACACGATCACTGCAGCTTGACGAGATGAAGCACACTTGAGCAACCATCTTAACTTTGAGTGGAAGTAGCATCAGCTGTCCAAACATATATTTTCAGTGTCCTACTCACGACTAATGAGAAGAGAGTCTAGAACACTGGCTACAAATAATGGAGATAAACTTTCAGACAGGTTTTATCAAAGAAATCTTCTCTCTTGCTTCTGCTTTGTCTCCACTTTTTTCCTCTAGTTCTGTCCACCAATCAACAACCTGCAAAGGTGTTGCTCACTCAGCACCTCCTGTTACCAAGTCTGTTACTTTCAAAGTAAAATAGAATACATAGCAATGAACTTTCAAAATAAAACAAATAACCTAAAATCGTGAATTTTAGTTCTCTTTTTAAATCATTTAACACATTTACAGTTTTTTATCTATGTAAACATGACAGCAGGAACAATTTATAAAACATGCTTTTAACTCTTCACTGTTTTTAACCACATACTTTTTAAATTACCATACAACAGCACAAGACAACATTTTGTACCTGGTTACATTTGCCACAAAGAATTGAGGCAATTCTGAAGGCAAAAGGGGTCCAACTTGGTAGTAGCATCTAACAAAGTGGCTAGTGAGTCTATTTAATCTTTATAAGAGGATTTTCATGACTTTATTCAAACACACTTTGATGAAAGGAGCATCCGTGTGTGGGGGAGTAGGATTTCCTCACTCCAATTTCCTCACTCCCACATTGCAATCCCAAGGTGTGGCTCATATGGCACTGATTGCTGGGAGGAGTAGACTGCCTTTAAATCTGGGCAGGTGTGTGTATCACACAGCAGGTGTTGTATGCTGGCAGTTGGTGTGGCTGGTGTGGCCTAGTGTCAACACTACCTACCTGCAATCTGTTGCGGTCCACTGGCTGTGGAGGTTGTGTTGAAAGCCACATGCCAGGCAGTTCCAGCTCTGTGGCGTACTGCTTGGTGGTGATTGAGCTTGGTGCCGGGGGCAGCTCATTAACCCTTTTTTTTTCTCCTCTTGCCTTTCCTTTCCCTCCCAGTGGGAGGGGATGTGCTGGCAATTAGCGGTGCCCTATGGTACCATGTGGACAGACATGCTGCTGTTTTGTCTCTGCTTGGCTTCCCGCCCATTCCTCCAGTTCACCGGCGGGTAAACTGGACAGTTTCTGTTTACTGACGATTCACTTCTACACCCCAGCAAAGGGTGAAATAAACTGATCCTGCACAGTGGATTCAGTCCAGGCTTTAACAGAGGGTCTTGTTTAGTTGTCCTTGTTTTGCCTGTCTTAATTTATAATTTGGTTGTTTAAAGTGTGTTTTTGTCTTGCATGTATTAATTTGTTTTCTGTTTACAGGGTTGTAACTGCAGTGTCATCTAAACCCATGCATAAGGTTTATGTTGGTGAATTGTCAGGTTTTATACTTTTTTACTGTTTTAAAACCAACTTATTTGTTACATCAAATATTGCTTTTTATGGGAATCCATCTGCCAAGCTGCATTTATTCAAACCTGCGTCTTAGTTTCAGATTTACTGGGGGTTAACTGTAGCTTTTAGCTTTTAGATTTACATTATGGTGATGGAACTCTATATGTTTGGTTGAGACATTGAGCTGAACAAAATTCAACTTTGGACGTTTGGACAGTGCTATAAATTATTGAATTAATCGAATGACCTGAAATATTGAAAGATATTGAAATATTAGGAGTATTAGTTTTAATGAGGTACCCCTTATCTTTGCAAGAACTGGGTTTGTATCTTTTAACTTTCTTCTACAGCCCAAGAAGGAAACATCAGTAACTGTTTTCATTGTTTCCCTTTTAATACATTTAAATCCTTTCTCTATTTATATACACTGCCTGACCAAAAAAAAAAAAAAAAGTCACCACCAAAAGAAAAAGGTCACACACTCTAATATTGGACCACGTTTAGCTTTGTTTATGGTGGCATTTACTGTTAAATTGTTTTGACAAGCCTCTGCAATGTTAAAGATTTATTTCTATCCAGTGTAGAAGTAATTTTTCACCAAGATGTTGTATTAATGATGGGGGAGTCCGACCACTGCACAATACCTTCTCCAGCACATTAAAAAATTCTCAGTGGGGTTAAGTTCTGTATTCTGTTGAGGCCAATCCATGTGTGAAAATATATCTCATGCTCCCTGAACCATTCCTTGACAATTTGAGCCAATGAATCCTGGGATTGTCATCTTCGAATATGGCCATGTCATCAGGGAAGAAAATTGATTGAATAGTGTGGTCATTTAGTATATTCAGTCAGCTGACCTCATTCTTTGGGCAAATAATGTCGCTGAACTTAGACAGGACCAACTGCAGCAACCCCAGATCATAGCACTGCCCCCACAGGCTTGTACAGTAGGCACTAGCCATGATGGCTGCATCATTTCATCTGCCTCTGTTCTTACCTTGATGCACCCATTACTCTGTAGCAGGGTAAATCTGGACTCATTAGACCAAATGACCTTCTTCCATTGCTCCAGAGTCCATTCTTTATGCTTCTAAACAAACTGACGTCTTTTTCTCCAGTAAGACCTTACTGACCTGTTTTCTTATGACTATGGGCAACAGTTGTTGTTTATTGTTGTTTTTCTTTGATTTCTTATATTTAATTTTTTTTCTGACCACATTTCTTCCTAGAAGACAATGATTTGCCACTATCCTTCCAGTTTTTAATAATGTGTTGGACAGTTCTTAGTAGTTTCTGCAATCTCCTTAGATGCCTTGTCTGTTCGATGCATGCCAATGATTTGACCCTTCTTAAACAGACTGACGCCTTTTCTACAACAACAGGACACGTCTTTCCACATGGTTGTTAAAGAAATGAGAAGCTACTCATTGCATCAGTTGGGATTAAATAAGTTGTTACCAGCTGAAAGAAAATCACCTTGCAGCAATTATCCAATAGGACGCTCGTACCTATTTACTTAGTTAAATCCAGCTGGCAACTTTTTTTTTCTTTTTGACCAGGCAATGTACTGTTTCCTCTTTGCAGCCATCAGAGGGATCAAGAAAATGAAAATTTCCTGTTTAACCTAGCACCTGAATAGCCATATAATTGTCTTTCCTATGGCGATATGAAACCTATTCAAGTTCTCTAATTTCCCTGCAGACCAGCACGAAAGAGCAAAAGCAAAACAAAAAAAGAAGAAGGAAAAAAAAAGAAAAACACAACGATGGGATATAAAAAACAAGCACTGAGAGAATGGAGTTATAAAGACAGATGGATCAAGAAAAATTGATTTTGTGAGGTGCAAGGAGGGAGGGCTGGAGAATGGACATGGTCTAGTGAAAAAAAGAGAAAAAGAGGAAAAGAAAGGTGAAGTGATAGTACTTCTGGCAATGCTGGAGGATAAAAACAGATTGTTGTTTTTTGTGTTTTTCAGGATCAGTGAATTCAACAATCCTGCAGCGGTTTACACATTTATTGCAATGCTGTCTTTTTTATCCATCTATCCATACATACATACCTTTGTCTGCCCCTACAATTATAATGTATTATTAATATTCATTATATTCTAAATCCAGAACCCTTTAAAAAGAATATTAAAAAAAAAAAAAAAAAGTTTTTTTTGTTTGTTTTTTTTGTTTGTTTTTTTTTTTTTTTGGGGTGTTGTCTCACTGAAATGATGAGGCCAGCAGCTATTCACTGTCTAGCTCTGTTTCCTTGCAACTCACACTCATGAGACAAATTATCTTCAAACCTTATTTGTTTTGCCCTTCTTACAGAGACAAGACTTTTTTTTTTTTATCAAGAGACACTTTGAACATGCTAGGTCAGGACCAACGAGTATTTGATATTAATAAAATTCTTTGTCTTAACATGGAAATCCCACCCAGACACATTTGAGCTGCTGTTTCATCATCAGTTTAAAAAGACATTACCATCTGACAAAAACATGTTTATTTATATCTGCAAACACTGGCTTATGTCTGCAAATAGATTTGTGTTGAGTACAGTCAGTGGCAGGGCAAGAATGGGAGTGCTAGAGAGTAGAGATGAAGCATGACATTTCTTGGGGAATTTATTTTTCCATCTTAAGAGGCTTAAATCAAGCCAAAACTGAAATCATGTTGTCAAAAGTCTGTAAAAAAGAAATGTAAATCAGTTATTTTGGTACACAATATATTCAATAACCACACCCCTCAAAATCCATGAGCTTTGTTTCTTATTTATACTTCACTACCATTAAACACGTTTTATTCTCAAATGCTAAGACTGTTTTTAAAACTCCTTAAAAGTAAACAGAATTATAACATTATTTTTTCTTTATTTGTCCTCTAATATCATGTGGAAATAGTGATGAGTCAAATAAATATTTATTAAAATACAATTAGAAAAAAAAAATCTACAAAGCTGCATTTGTTTTCCTAAAAACTAACTTATTAATTCTGTTTTTTTGTCTTTACCAAAACTGACAATTGGGAGAGTTTTTGAATCTTTAAATAGAAAAAGAAAAAACGTTGACCTAAACTTGAGGACAGACTCTACAGGAGTTCCTCATGCATCAGAAAATGATGATTAAATGGGGACCCCATGCTTCAATGCTGATCTGAGAAGTCCACCTTTGCCTGTGACTACACGGGATGTCATGGTGGCTGCTGGAAGTGGATACCCTGTGATTAAACCAATGCTCCAAGTCCTTGTGTGTCGTCATCCACCTGATAATCACTCTCATCAGTATTTCTCTGAGGATCTAATAGACTAGATATGGGGGCTAGGTGTGAGGTATCATACACCTAACTCTTCTCCTTTTTAAAGTTCCATTTGAAGTCGCATGGTGTGAACAATCCAGCAACATTGGAAACAGTCTAATTCCAGCTTGCCTTTTGTGTTTTTTTTTTTCTTGTTTTTTTTTTTTTTTTTCAAAAAGCTCCTGTTGCTGTTTCTTCATCTCCTTGCTTTGCTATATTTTAAATTTCTGCTCCCCACTCTCTCTGTCATGAGTCATTATACGGTCTGTATAGATGATAATTATAGTAAAAAATAACGGTAGTGCAATACATAATGCTATTTAATAGGCATGGCATGGCCACAGACAGTTATTCAACTGCAGACAGACTGTCTGCATGCATGGTTTTGTCTATGAAGAAACATTAGACATTCAGCTTGAATCAATAACTAATCACAGGATGACCTTAATACATACATAAACATATGTAAATTAAAAAAAGAAGCTGCAAAGCCCTTACAGCGTGTTTTCCTAACTGTGTGTTGCTTGTTATATGAAATCAGTTTTTGAGTTTGAAGATTTTAAAACACTATCTTTTTGTTCAATAAAATTTCCCAATGTGCTTCCTGCCACTGAAGCATTACTAAACCTAAAAGTGCTTTGTTAATCAATAGATCACATGCATTCCTTTGCGTAATTAGGATGATTACTGGAAGCAAATTAAACCATCAGCAAGAAGAGGACTGGCAGCTGTGTAACTACATTTTGATTTATTTATTTATTTTGCATTATAACAAATCACATGCTGAACATATGCAATTTCATCTGCTCTGTCTGTGTCACACAGTAATTTATGGCAGGTGGACAGTTTAATGTCATCTTTACCCAGATGTTCATAATAAACATGTTACAGATCAGCTCACTCCTAAACCATTGATCTATATGCAACCCCCCCAGTTTCTGTCCTTTGGTACCACATAAAATAGAGAAGGCATTTTTGTGAGACAGCTTCTCTAACAGAAGGGCCTCAAGGATTCAGATGAGGTAATATCAAAAATAAGAAATGGTTGGAATGAGATACACAGGACTTTAACTCTGGGGTTTGTGTGTTGTGAAGCAAGACGGGGTTGTTTGGCAGAAAGTATATGTCACATGTTAGTTCATGACAAAAGCATGCAATCCTGGCTTGTGTTATGCATGGGCGAAATCAGACCGTTTCTTCTCTTCCTTGTTTCTTCATTACCCCCCCCCTTTTTTTTTTGTTTTATTTTTTACAACAATATTGATTATCTTTTTAATCCTTTAAGCCCAACTGGTATAAACTCCACTTACTTATAATCCCTTTGACTACGTTTTTCAAACAAATATAACTCTACAGGTTCAAGTTTGGACACACTTTCCCATTAGATTACGTGGAAAAGTGTGTCCAAACTTTTGACCGGTACTGCAAATAACCAAAGCTTAATGAGTGAAATAGACTTTATTTGGTAGCATTTTGTGTTGTGATTGATTTTAATAACATCAATAAGATGAGAGGTGCCAGAGGTAAATCTAGCCTCTTCTTGCAGCACAACCTTGATATCTGAGACTCTCAGCAGCATGCTAATGTGGAGGCACCCACTCAGCTAAAAAGGCATAAGAAAGAGTGGTAGTTTAAGGCAAAAAAGAGAGGTTTTTATTTTTGTCCTTCTCCTTTCACTCATGTGAAACACAGATTGCACCCTGACTTCTTGCCCACTTCGCCTATTGAAAAAAAAAAAAAAAAAAACGCCTCTAAGCTTGTCTTAATGGCTATGTTATGAAGTATGCTACCCCATCAGTATTGCTAGTGTTCCACCCTGGATTTACCCTAACTTAATTTTTATTTTATGAATCCATGCCATACCAAACCATGTTTCGGTGTTTGAGCAGCATTTGGGGGGTTAGGGGCCCGAAGTGGTTCATCCCTGTTGGCACTCTGGGGACACCCAAGTTTTCCAGACCCAACTGAATACATGTTCCCGTGGGCTTTTGACACCTCTGTTAAAATTTTATAGCATTCCTTATGTTCAGAAGATGAATAGTAGGTGATGTATTGAGCTCAGAGATTTGACATATAAACTAATTTCAGTTGTTAAAATCTGTGAAGTTTATTTGAACAAAAATAATGAGCAACTAAAAGTGAGAGGGTTTACAGAAACAATATTGATTATCTTTTTAATCCTTTAAGCACAACCGGTATAAACTCCACTTACTTATAATCCCTTTTGACTACATTATTAATCTTTTTCACCTCTAATTAAAGTATTTCCTGGACATCATAAAAGCTGCAATAGCAAGCGGCATCATGTCACAGCTGCACATTGATTTCAGGAAAGCTGATGCTCATTGCCGTAATGTCATGTCATTTTTTTATTTTTTTTTTCTCGATGTAACTGAATCAATTTTTAATATCTGGTCAGATCTGCCTGGGGGTGCAGTTCATATTAGTCAAAGTATTTATTTCCACTACGAAATTGTTTTGTCACTTCTCTGTGTTAATTTATTATCTTTTTTTTTTAATTCAGTCATGATTAATGCAGATCACTAGCCTTTTATTTTCACTCTGGGTTTCTGCATAACAAATAAGGTAAAGTTGACAAGGTGAGGGAAATGGATCAGTGGCACGGTTTCTGCTTTTTCTGGGAGAACTAAGATTAATTCACACTTTTACCAGCATTCACATTAAGGAAAGAGCACAATAGTAGATAGTAAATCTGGGAGGCTCAAAGAGTCTATTTTAGAGTAGAATTTGAATAAATACTAACACACGCTGTCTTGTGATCCTTGAGTTTATCACAAATGTATTAAAAATGCATGGATTTGGATTATTATGTGATGAAATTTCAGTGTTACATCCTTAATACAGATCTATGGAGAAAAGGGAGTAACACAACTCTGGAAAGACGGAAAATTATTGCCCTGGCATGACAATTACCAGTGTTATTTTTCCCAGGGGCATTGCCTCTGAAACACATGTGACAGTGCATATTACTGTTAAAAAAAAAACAATCACCTCACTTTTTGGAGGGCAAAAAGGCCCACAAAGTCCACAATCACATATTCAAAAGGTTCACCAAGTACTGGAATGGGACATATTTGGGGCAGAAGGAACTACCTGGTTAGGTTTCCCTTTAATCTGACAGGTTTTACAAGTACAAAACTTCTTGACAGCTTTCAACCCTGCGCCAAAAGAAATGGCTGAGTACTTTATTATAGGTCTTTGTTACTCCAAGATGCCTTGACAAAGAGTGGTCATGTACATGTATCACCTGGGGCCGATAATCTGAGGATACAACAATCTGATATACAATGTTCCAGTCACCGTCAGCATCATCATTACATGTTTGCACAGATTTTTCCAGCTTTGCTCTATGTGTAGTCTACTTGCACATCTAGATGCCTTCCTTCAGAGCTGAACATTTTCCACATTCTCCTGCTTTAGGAATGGAAGACAGACATTTAGCCAAAGAAGAATCAGCAATAAGAATTTACGTGCCACAGGCAAGTTTAGAGAAAACGTACTGGAAGCTCCTCCAAATGTTTTACCTCAGGTGGCTCCTTTGACTCAACCTCTTTACCTCTAATATTCAGAGGCCCCTCACCAGCAAGTCTTTGGGCAAACATGAAATCAGTCAAATCTGTCTCTTCTTCTGCCCTCTAACAGGTTTTTAGCTCCAAGTGAGAACGCTAGCAGAGAAAATAGAAAACATTGTGACAGTTCATCCTCATGTGAAGTTGGTTATGGAATTTCTATGACTTCAGCAACTGGATGCACTTTTCTTCCAGCAATGTCATTTCCCGTAATAAAGTGGATACGTCTAATAGGAAAGGAGGGTTATACTGTTACGATAAAGAGGCCACTCACTAGATCAGGTTTAACATACACACGATATAACCGGGCAAGAACATAACCCATCTTTACCCCTTGGATAGTGCTGGCATTGCAGGAAGACTGCTCATTCAGAGGGAGCCCACTCACCATTCCCTCTCAATATTTTGACTGGTTGTTCATCCTCTGGTTTTCCAGTTAAGGATGAAGCACCTTAAAAAATGAATGAAATGAATTGTTAAAACAAAGGCCAGGTCTCTCATTTTGACACTCAATGTTTTAGGATATAATCGAGAAGGAAGATTTTTCTACTGGGTCATCCGTCACATTTGTTCACAAACCAATTCTTATGGGTCAAGTAAAATGGAGCAGCAGCAACAGCAGCTGCTTCATAGTTGATCATTTCTGCTTGTTTGAACAGGCAACACCATCAGGCAAGCAGTTTTTGATTTCTTCCAGTAGCAGCAGTTCATGTAATGCATTATGATCAGAAAGTGTACTTGCAGCAAAAAGAGTTGTCTTCTTTCTAGCAAACTCTACAAAAGTTTGATTTGCCATTTTATTATGGCTTAAAAAAAACGGTCGTCTATATACTTCTGGGACAAGCTCATAAGCAGCAAGGTTAGTAGTCTTCATACCACCACATTTCAAACAGTCTCCCAAGTAACTTCATGTAATATAAATGTGTTGTGAATGAATAATGGATTCAGTGTAAACTGCTTTGGGTGCCTTGAAAAGCATTATTAACAGGGAAAGGTCAATGTGATTACTGTTTAAAAGCGACTACAACAAAAGAAATAGATCAGCAAACAGAGCTTCAAACACTGATATCAAATGTCCTGCTTGATCTACTTAATAAAATCCAGGCAACATATTATGTAGGTCAAACAAGTATACTTGTATAAACAACTTAAATTTTTTAACACAAAAGATAAATTTTTAAGTAAAGTCAATGTAATTTTAGCAGACTTCTAGTTATTATTTTGAGTGTGTTATGTACTTAATTTCAATATTACTTTAAGTGGGATCTACTTGTTTTTCCAAATGTTGTAATGTCATTTTACAGTTAAATTTGTTCATATTTTCTAATTATCAATTTTGTTTTTTCTATGGTAACTGGTTTGCATTTATATAGCACTTTAACATACCTGAAACAATACCCAAAGTCCTTTATATTACAAATTACATTACACTCAGCCATTCACACACTGATGGTATAAGATACCATGTATGACACTTACTACAACCCATCAGGAGTAATATTATTCAAGAATGTGCAGAGGAGGGAGTCTATCTTGGTACTATCTCCTAGAGTCATGGCGCCAACATGAAACCAGAACTACGAGCAAAACTTAACATGATCTTAGATAAACAACAGATAAAAAGTGATTTGATAACATTGCTTGAACTTAACTGCTAAGAACAATCAAAGGGCTATTCCTGTTAAGATATGCCTACCCATGAGCCTTTGCGGCTGTGTTAGCTTCATGGTTGGCTCAGAACACTACAATATCAACTCAAATAGTTGATTATTTTATTAGGAGAGACCATACCATGGGAAACATAAGTAACTCAGCAAATTATATGACAATCCATTATGTGTCAAGATATTCAGCCATGGAGCTGAAGTGTTGAAGATGCAGATGGACACGGTCCCAACGCTGGAACTTGTAACTCCTCCCACTTTACAATCAAATTAAAACAGAGTAGCTACAAGGTCATTGTTTGTTGTGTGAGTGAACATAACAAGACTGCCTGGGATTATGAAGATACATCTTGTTAGGGGGAAAAAAAAAATAAATATTATTTTGTCTATTTTGAACAAAGCTTTTTAATCTAAAAACAAGATATAATAATGTAAAGATAAAAACTTGACTTTGTATTGTCAACATCACAGATTTAATCACATTTACAACTGTGCAGGTTTATGTTTTCTCGTGAATAATCCAAGGAGAAAAGAAACTGATAATGCTGATTCCCAGTTGAGGGGAAAAAGATTCAAAAGCATAGAACTTTACAAAATAGGCAGAAAGGCCAAGTTTTCCATTAAGTTGTTTTTTTTATCATTTGTGATTTTACATTCATAACGTTTTTCAGAAAGAAGGTGAAACTGTTTGAAACAACAGGTGTATCTGGCTTTCACCTCCATAAAAATAGTATTTTCTTTAAAAAAAGAACACCAAAGGAAGAAGTAAGTAAATGAAAATATTTGTTGGAGCAGGGAAAGATCTAAAACTGGCAGGATAACAGCCTTTCTTTGCATGACAAAGCTTTAAATAGCATTTGTGGATTGCAACAGGAACTCTGTTTATAGATAGTAATTTCTGGAAATGTTCATGAGCCCACACCGTTTTTAAACTGGAAATCATGTCTGTTTTTAATGTTCAAAGATCATAAACATATACACAGTAATTCCTCCTGATTCTTTGAATCTTATGGTTATTTTATACACTGTAGATGGATGGGATCTTTAAAGTCTCAAATTTTATATTGAACATTTTCTGAAATTGTTCCACATTATTTAGATCCAGTTTGTCATAGACCGGTGAACCTCTGTCCATCTTTACTGCCTCTCTGAAATGCTTCTTTTATGCTCAGTCACATTACTGACCTGTTGCCGTTTAACCAAATTAGTAGTCAAACATCAGTTGTGTTTGATTTGTAGTAATTATTTTTCCAGCCTTGTAAAATGAGTTTAAACAGCTAATAAGTTTTGACAGTAAAATATGGGTCTATTAATTCCACGCTGTTGTTATTCACATTTTGGGTTGTATAGTGTATGAATGTCCAGAATATCAAACTTTGAAAAACTAGAAATAGAGGATTGCTTCTAGTGTAAATAAATTTAAAAAAAAAATTTTATCTTCTGGAGCTTATATGAATCAAGGCCCAGATTTGCAGTTTTTGAAGAAAATTTTGAGAAATTCGGTAAAAGGCACATTCATCATAAAGCCAATTCGTAACCTGAAAAAACTGAAAACCTTTTTTTGTAGTGAATTTTTTCTAAGCTTTATAGACTTGTCTTGATAAATAAAATACACTTATTTAGTCAGTCGTTAACTTAATAATAAGTGACCAAATTTAGTGGGAAACTAACCACCATTCATCAGATTACTGGGTTGTTTGTTTTGACCACTGGCGACACAACAAGCATCAAACTTCTCTGTTTATTTACGTGTCTGACTGAGATGGAAAGTGTAGCAGCAGAACGTTTAAGGGCCTGTCTGTCTTCATTAAAAGTTTCCTAACTGAAAGAGACTGTTTTTAATTGTGTCTGGAAGGTGTGTTTTGTTTTGTTCTTTGCTGACCTCCCTGATGCATGAAAATGGTGCTTTGAACAAACAAGCCCATATCTGCTCATCTGGCTGGAATTTAGTTTGCCTTTAGTGTTTAAGTGCATTGATTTAACAGAATAGATAGGACAGAACTCTGACCCTCAACACCATCCAACACCTTTGGGATAATTTGGAACACTGACTGAAAATAAGGCCTCATGCCCCAGCATCAGTAGCCGACTCACTGATGTTGTCAGATGTACAGATAAAAGTCAACACAACTTCGCCAGTGGTGGTAGTGCTGGGCCACTGAACAGTTATTAATTAAAAATTAACTTTAAGCATAATATCCTAAACTGATTCTAGCAACTCATCCTCATCCTGCAGCATCCTCAGGAAGCCAGATGCCCCCCTCGGTGTATTGCTGTTGAAAGAACCAGATGCCATGATGAAGTCTCAGAGTGCTGTACGAGTTCACCTATAGGTTATACACAGTGTTGACAGTTCTGCTGCTGAAGTTACATCTTGCAGTTGAAGCTCTTGCTAACCTTCTTGCAACAATCTGGTAAAGAAAGCTTGTGCATTTGGGTGAGGGTTTAAAAAAACTGGCAATACCACACCAATGTTGTAGGATTGTTTGGTGTGGTGGTGGTGATGGTTTGTCTTACATGTGGTTAGAGGTGATTATTGTGACAGTATGAATTGGATGTAAATTGTAATGTCTTCTTAGTGTTCAATTTGAGATATGACCTAATGCTTATGCATTACAAGAGCAAGATCAAAGTGAATACAGTGCCTTATTAATGAGTGTACTCACTGAAGTATGTGGAATAAAATATACGTAGGGTTTCACTTTCCAGTTGTGCGTAATGCAAAGATCTCAAATATATTCACTGTTGCAAATTTAGTGACTTTGTTGCTTGACTCATTAGACCCTTTCACAGATTTGTTTTTCCTCAAAAAATCTTATTTAATGAAGACTTCAACAGCTCTTGGAACAGTTGTCAGTACTGTTTTCACAGGTGCGATTTTCTTCTCAGATCTGTTACTCAGAAGGATATGCACCAAGTGACAGAAAAAGACATTCTGCCACTTTTAACTTTTTATGTTATTTTATTATTTTGTTTCAATGAAAGTAAAGCAGCACCAGGAAAAAAAAGCCTTATTAATTCAGCTCCATGTGAGCACATAGCATGTGCATTCAAAAGTGTGCATTTAAAGGTACATTTTCACTGAGATACATACAAAAACCCAGATCTATCTATCTATCTATCTATCTATCTATCTATCTATCTATCTATCTATCTATCTATCTATCTATCTATCTA
>JBAFTA010000024.1:13307165-13317432 GCA_036919975.1 Melanotaenia parkinsoni | reverse complement strand
ATCTATCTATCTATCTATCTATCTATCTATCTATCTATCTATCTATCTATCTATCTATCTATCTACCTATCTACCTACCTACCTATATATATATATGAATCAGGTGAACCATGAACCATACTGGTAATATACATTGACTTTCTCCCCCTCTCTGTCTTTGTCAGGCTTTCTGTGTACCTGAGACTGTCTTCGTGTTACAGTGTGTGGTAGAGTGTGCCTGAGTCTGCTGTTAATAATTGAAATATGTCCTCAGGGTTTGGTAAAGTAATCCGAGTTACCATGCCCCCAAGATATCAGGACAATATTGTAAAATAGCCTTTAGTGATAATGCATGAAGAAGGTACAGAATGCAGCAGATTTCATTATACCACAGTGCTCACCACTATCAGTTATTTTCCGGTTCCTTGACTTCATGTATTTACTTTCTATTTTTATAGGCACATAAAATCTCAATGAACAATTAACTTATACATTTTCTTCCGAGATCTGAAATTATGATCACCAAGGATATTCAAAAGGCTATAGTGATTATTTAAAGTAATTATTCACATACTCAAATAATCATGTTTGCATCAAATCTACATTTTTAAAAATACTTCATGTAGAATAAAGAGGAATAATCACATTTAGAAGACTAGGAGATATGTTATAAACTGGACATTTGAGACAACTGGCATCTATCATCACCAGCTGTACACAAAAACTACATGGTATTGAAGCAATCTACTTTATTTTAATTTATTTAACTAAATGTCCCACATTCAATGTTAAACAACCTTTAATGTACAGGAGCTAATTACCACTGAGAACATTTTTGCATGACTTCTCCGGAATATCCCCCATCCCACAAGTCTTATAAAAAGCTACTGCAGTTCTTTTCCTGATGAAAAACTCCCAGTTGCTACAGTAACAGTGTTTCATATACCAACCTGAGAATCTAAGTTATTACCAATCAGCCTCTACAATCAGTTTATTAAAATTTTGACCACCACTCAAAGAATCATTCTAAAATGTTTGAGGGTTTTCTTACATGCACTGTATTTTTTACCGCCCCCAAACAAAACTAGAGCTTCGATTTAAACCTCAATTTATTCTTTGTGAGCTGTTCTTTGATGGTTTGGCTTGTGAGCTGAAGATCATTAGAAAGGTTCCCTTCTGGTTTAACTTCAGTTTTCTGACAGTTAGCTTCCTGCTGTTTTCAAGCTGTGCTCACCTAGATTGTCAAGTTACCTGTGACTGCACTGATATCCTCTTCTGGGGACTCTGGGTCTGCCCTTCATTTGCTGCTAGTTTGTCTGCATTCAGTGTGGATTCTGAACCGTTTTGGGTTCCCTTTTTTAAAACTCTCTGAATTTGAACAGCCCCAGCTCCTTTCCACATCTAAGCCCTGTTCTCCAATCCTCAGTTAGCTCTAACACACACACACAATAGGTCAAAGGCACATGTACAAGTACAAGAAAAGAAATTTGTCTCTTCTGCTCAAGTGCCATCTATGCTAGTTCATGACCACTAGGGTTTATAGGGAAATGTTTTTTTTATTATATTCTTTTTACTTTAAATTAATCAGAATTATTGTGAAATCCTGTGAAAAATACTTTAATTAGCATCCTGTCAAAGTATTGTGAAAGCTTCCCACTATTACAGCATGGTTCAGCACTCTCTCTTAGCAGAATCCAAGTCTTACCAGTATCTCGTATTACAAAAGCAAATCAGCGAGACAAATAAATAGTGGTGGTCAGTGGTCTGTGAGTATATGAAATATTTCTGCATATCAGAAAAGGGAAATTGCCCATGTAAGCAGATGATCCACAAATTTAATGTGATGTGAATGTACATTGGATTGTCATTTTCATGTGCATGAAAGCCAACACCTCTTATCTGGATGACTTTACAGGTTTTCTTCAATTTCTTCTCCAGGATGAGGCATGACACAGTAAGATGCAAAATATTTTAAGCTAGCAAAATGGCTAAAACCACACACTATAAAGCTTGTCTTGCAGTTTTGCCAGTAGGATGATCCATGCATAATTACCTTGAAAAACAATCAAAATGATCCTTTTAACTGGAAAGCTTTTTGAGCCCTGCTGTTAGTTAAGTGAACACAGATATGGGCGTGTGTGAGACTTCAGTTTCTTATGAGGATGCTAATATGTAAAGGCACTTGTGTGACTGTTTGTGTGACTGAGAGTATGAATTATTTACTAGTAATATCTTTGAGAAGCACATTATACTGACTGCACAAGATAAAGACCCGCTGAACTCCATGGCTGACTATAATCACAGCCTTCAGCCACACAGCGGAGAGACTGAGAGAGCCTGGGAGAAGGAAATAAAAGTGTCAAAAGAAAGTTAAAAAAGGGAAAATGAGGAAGATAAAATATTCACTGACACATTTGCGATGTGTTAGTTTCATCTTCTAGCTAGTTCTATTTGCTCATATTCCTTTGGATTTTTTTTTGCAACAGCATTAGTAAACATGTAAAGCTGCTACTCTGTCAGCTGTACCATGTCTTTCAACTTGCTCATCACTCCAGGAGCATTAGGTCTAGTCTGAGGTTTGTACTGCAGTTCAGGCTGAACTGGTTCAACATTGAGTTCATAGACGTAATCTCTTGTTGTTCATGTGCCATCTACATCCCGCTAAAGATGTGTTTGAGACTTCAGACAGGATATCACAAGACATTGTCTCATGAAGAAACCAGTCCAGAACTTTTTTTCATGCCAAATTGAGTCATTGCCACTTTGTTAAAATCTTTTTATTATGTTGTCAGTGGAAAAAAAAAAAAATCTATCCATGTGCATCCCTCAGTCTGCCCCACAATCTGTCATCATCTTTCATGACATCTGACAATCTCCCCGAGAGATAAATGATGAGCGTTTCACAGATCACATCATCCCTCATTATCCTTGGATGATGACAAACTCACCGTAACAAGTGAGACTGTTGGAGGGAGGTGGGTCAATCAGAGTAATGCTAAGCGGAGTGTAAACTGCTTTTTGTCTCCCCTGCTCAGTTTCTCCTCTCTTTCAATTTAATTTAATCTTTTACCTTCATCTGACTCCCATCTCTCCTGCAGATAAACACCGTTAAGCAGTTCAGTGGTGGCATCATCACTCACTGTCCCTCTGTGCTTACAAAAAACAGTTGTCCTATGATTGATATCTTGTATGTGGCCCACCCTTCTCTCCTTCATGCAACCATCAAGCCTGTTTTCATCACTCATATCAGCAGTGATGAGCTGCTGTAGGATGGAGGCAACCACATGTTTATGTTTAGATGATAGTTGTTGTTAGAGTATTAACATTAGTAAATGATCCATGAGAAGGAAATATAAATTATTGGATGGAATGTCCTTGCACTACAGGGTGGAAAATGTTACTATTATTAGTAGAAGCAGCATTTTTTCACTGTAATTGAAAATGTGCCCATTTATATAGTTGTTCATATACTCTTCACAGAGAGATAATTTGGGAATCATTTGGAATGCGTTCCACTTTAATTGGAAAAAGGCTTTGGGAAAAGGGTTTATAATTTCTAAAGCCATGAACATGTAATACTGTCTAACAGTATTAAGGATCCAATTTGGCCAATAACCAAACAGTGTAATTTAACTTCACCTCCAGCTCCGAGTTGACTACCTCACACTGTTTCATTTCAAAGGCAGATGCTAAACGAGTGAAGAGCAGCATCTGGATGGGAGTGGGTGGGAGGTATCGATGTGGCATCTGCTGAAGAGCCTTCTTTTGTGGCGGAAGACATTTCATCTTACCTTGCTGGTTTCTTGTGAGAAAGATCACAATCACAAGATGATACCTATTGCCAGCACTAAACGGTAAGTTTGTTGACTTATGTCTTATCCCTTGTTCCATCCCTTTCTCTTTTCCTTTTCCTTGTTTCCTCCAATAATGTCCTCTTCTGTTTCTTTGCTGAATCAGCCATAGTGCATGTTCCAAACAGCCAGTCTGGTGATGCTGTGCTGCAAAGCAAAACACAGCTGTCACGTGATGGAACATAGAGTTGTGAATTGCTGTTTCTTCTGGCTCCAGTTTCAGTAAAACATAAACAAGGACACCTCAGAGCTCTCAGAGCTGTGGGATTGCAAACAATTCTCAATCAAAAAGATAAATGAGTCTGGAGTTAAAGACACTTACTTTTCACAGCACAGTTTCCGGTTTATGTTAAGGCACTAAAACTGTTATTTTAGGAACTAAATTTAGGGTTGGGGGAAAAATTGTGCCTTGGTTTAAAATACAGTGATACAGCATATTAGTTCTTTACCAGATGCTTTGAAAACTGATGTGAAAGGTGTATATGTTGAGCTGCAACACCAAAGGGTCATGATCACATGGTATGCAGTTGGAATAAGAACAGGCACTAAAACTAGCTTTCATAATGTTTTAGATAACGAGTAAATTTACTTTTAACTGTGAGTAGAGTTTCATACAAAATGTCTCTCCTAAGTTTTCTTGTGGATCTTCCACATCGTTTAAGTCTGCCTAATTGGGTATTAATTTGGTCGAATCAACATTTTGATTAGAGTGATTCCCAATTAACCAATTTAAGTCAAGTTCAAAGCCTTAGAGAAGAGATGTATTCTTTATCATTATATTAAATGCATTTAAAATAACCACTTGAATCGAATAAAAATCAGAAAACAGTTAACTCTGACTGCTTAATTAAAAAAAAAAAAAAGTCTGAATATTTCTTTTCAGACTTAATTTTAACACACTTGAGCCTGTGAATAACAGAAATAACTCAATAAATGAGCCATGCTCATACACCGCTTGTATAATCATGGTTTATTTTGTTTGAGAATAGCAACAAGATATCAGCAAATCCAGGTTTTCTGGAAACATAAGTTGTACAATAATCCATCAAACACTATCAACAAGGAAGCAATAATCTAACATCTGTTAAGTTTTCCTTCCGTAACCAGGAGTATGATCTACAGAGAACAGTTTTATGCTCAGGTAGATAGTCCTATGATTTATTTTTAGAAACTTGGGCTTTTGCTTAAACATTTTGTATAAAACACTGTCCGTTTGGCATCAGCTCATTTGCCTGCTTCTTTCTCACTCTGCCTGCCAGTTTGTGTCATGCTGAGCAGCTCAGGTTTTAGGAAAGGGATCAGATGCACACAGTTTATGTGCATGTGTAGGCTAATCAGAGCAGAAATGGCATCATGCCCATTCAGAGTCATGTAATGTCAGGTCTGATGCCATGAGTGTCATTAATCCCTTGATGGTGTGTGTAAGCCATGTTTAAGCTTGGGTGTGTTTTTGTGTCCTGATGCATTCTGGTGTCTGTGTCATGTGTAGGATGTTTAATGTCATAATTCCAACATAATCTCTACGAGAGGGTGTTGAGGAGGGCAACAGAATGTCTTAACAGACTCAAACACAATCCTGAATGGATAACCTCTAAAGGCATCAAATGTCACGAGTAAATACAGTGTGTCCCCTCTTTACTTTTTAAAGATTTTATCTCTTTGAAAATTCCCAATTTTTAGAGAAAATATTTATGCTGTGCATCACAGATGAAACTCCTTCTGTAAACCCCTTCTTGATGCAGTTTTTATGTCTTTCCCACCAGTTTTATAAGCTACAATACTGAAAACACAAAGTTTACATGTATCACCCTATCTGAGCAAAATTGATCTATTTAATGACAACAGTTACTGAATATGAAATTAAATATGTTAAATTTCTTTATTCCAAAAGTATTTAAATCAAATATTTATTTGTATATAATATAATTCAAAAGGGTGGCTGTGGAGCAGTAGTCTACTAACTGCAGGGCTGGTGGTTAAATTCTGATGTGGCAAAGTGGACCTTAAACAAAATAAATCCACTTCATCTCCTAATGCACCCATCAGGGTTTAAATGTGTGAAACAGGTAAAAAAAAACATTTAGTATATACATACATATACAGTACCAGTCAGAAGTTTGGACACACTTTCTTACTGGATTAAATTGAAAAGTGTGTCCAAAGTTTTGACTGCAAGAACATGACATTGAGAGCACCCATCACAGCTGATATGGAGACAGACTACACTGCACACACCTCTGACCAAGTCAGATTAGTTAAATGAATGTATCTTTTTGTGTCGTGGGAAAACAAAAACAGAGAAATCACACTGAAATCACACACAAACACAGACAGCCCTGCAGAAAAGTTCAGAGCTGCAGGCAGGTTTAAAACAAAAACCTTCTTAATGCCCTTTTCTAACAGAGTTTCTGCCCTGTTGGTATAAAAAAAAACAAGTCCTTGTTAAGTTGTTCCCTTTTGGTACTTTTCTACAGACCAAACAAAGTTTGATGTGTGTTTGTACCTTTGATGCATTATCAATCAGGCATTGAGAAATCAGCATAGTGAGTAGGCTGCTTGTCTGCAAACATTCTTCATATCATTTTGGTGAATAAGAGCCTTTAAACACACAGAAAGTCAGCTCCATGGCTACCCCCATTGCTGACTCAATAGCACATCAGCAGTGCATTGGCTTTGACTGTTTATTCTGCGTTTTTGCACAGAGGTCACCGATATTCAAGGTGGTGCATCAGTCTTACCTTAAAAGGGATTGTGTGAAAAGGCTACTGTGAGATAACAGCACTAAACACTGCACTTCTGCTTCTTTTGATGTATTTAGCTGCTGAGGATTTCTGTAGCAACAATTTTCTCTTACTAATCTTGTTGTACATGGAACCTCAGCTAATACCAAAAGAAATAAATAAATAAAATTGCAAGTGATGCAGAGTTACATTTAACCCCTTCATTAAAAATTTTACTTTACTTTAAAAATGGTCAGTAAAATACCATGGAATCAGGATTCTACTTGCTGCTTGTATAAACAATGAAAAAAATGTAGCTTAATGTTTCCCTTCTTGTTTTTTCCACTTCAGCTTCCATGTTACAGACATTATTTAATGGGTCTTGTTAACATCTTAATTGCTTTCCCTCACAGAATACTTTTATGACAGATGTGGTCGACAGGAGGAGGCAATCTAGCAGAAGTAACAATGTTTGGTAATACAGCTTAAACCAAGACACGTCAAACACGTCACAAAAGAGCCGCACAAGACCATTTAGTGTGTGTTGTTCGCTTGAAGTCAAGTAAGTTAATACCCTACGCTCTGTAAGAAAACATAGTCTGTATCTCTAACAAAAACACAAATAGATATAGAAGACATTTAGCAAGTTTAGCTAACAAAGGGTTAGCATAAATTTGAGAAAATATGTGCTGCATTGACTAAATGTCTTTAGATTGATGTTTTACCGGTGCAAGGTCAACTCATTTATCTTCCTCTCAAACTTATAAATAATTTTCCTACTTCAATTCTGATGTAGTCCCTCTGCTGGTTTCTGTTGACTGGTGCCCTGTTTGAGCTATGCTATGCCACATCATTATCCATACCACCTGCTAATGGATCGACAGATGGGAACGCCTTACCTTGTGCACCCCCGACTGACAGCTCAAGTCTTTGAAGCAGACGTTTGTCAATGACAACCACAGCAAACTCTGCATGACACTTATATGCTGAAACACTTCCTTCCATATGTGGCTCTGTAATATGCCTGCCCATATGGGTAGCTAATGCTTCAGTCAGTGAGAAATGACAAATGAAAGAAATGGTGAGATTGTTTAGACAGCTTTGGAACTATCTGCACAGTACTTAGTCAATCTTGTAGCTGTGCTGACTTAAAACATGAGCAGTAATTCTAAAATGTGTTGTTGTTGTTGTAGGGTGGAGGTATCATTTTTCTGCACAGGTATTGTGGACTCTATGGCCATTATTTTAAGTATAGCTACTCTGCACCACAAATCGTCATCTTTCAAACTGTAAAAACATCACCTTACTCCCCCATGTGAAGAACAAAATGTGTTCTATGGCTTCAGGCTTGCTGTATATACAAATGACAGTTTGACTTTCTAACAGGACTGTTAAAGTTATCTTGTGCAAAGATATTTTTAGCCACCCTTGTAGGATGGCTGTTGGCATTTGTTTTTTATTTTTTTTCAAAGCGAGTTCAGTGTTATCAGCAACAATGAAAGTTTGGACAGATTTCATCATCAGAGAACAAAACTTTGCGTCTCTGGAAAACCTCCCCCCCCCCCCTCCAATTCTACTTTGAGGCTATGTGTAATGTCTGAATAACAATAGGCACACTTGTATGTTTTAGTATATTTCCAACGTTTTTCAAATTTATGAGTGTGTTTTTATTTAATGCTTTCATTAATGTCTCAGGTTCGTGGGAGTATTGGCAGAGTAGACTTTCACTGTACCATGAGAAGTTCCCCTATATATGACAGTAAACTCTTGTTTTTTTCTAAAAGCTTAATCATAATGTCTCTTCTGGTCAAGCTGAGACTGCAGATGTCATCCAGCCAAGCACGGCATGCTACCTTCTGAAGTAACTGTTTTCATTACAGGGCCGGTGGGAGATTTTAAACTATGACAATCTGCCATATTATCACAAGAAATCATATTCATATGTGTATATTTACAAAGATATATGTAAAGAAATCTGCAAGGCTCCCTTTGAGCATTAATGTTGCCAGTGCTGCATGTGTTTATATTGCTTTGGGAAGAAATGCTAACATGCTGCTTGGCTACTTTATGCAGGGTCTTAGAAATAAGAAATTGTATTCCTCACAGTGGGGGAAATTCATAGAATTTTAGCACCTGACAGCCAAAATCAATGTTATTATTCAGCTTTCTGGTTTAAGCCATCTATGTTGTTTTCTGGAAATTTAAACACCTTTTAAAGGTGTCATTTGTATCTTTGGAGTTTAAGACTCTAAAATCAGAACAAATATTATTTCACTTATAAATCAGGCATGTGTAGAAGAGGGTGCTAAAGGGGCTGGAGCACCATCCTTGACTCCAAAGTGCACTTGTCTCAAAGACTTTTTTTTTCTCTCTTTTGTGGGAAGGCTTCCTGTTGTCTTTCACAAGAATTATTATTGTTATTAGTAATGTATAATTGTTCCGACCCGAACTCAAAAGCAGGGGTATTCGGGTTGGTAGCAAAACTATTAAGTCCTTAGTTGAGGTAATAATTAACCAATAAAAAAATCTTCTTTCAAATACAACCAAAATCTCTTTACTTTATCCTTAATCTATTTACAAAACAAAACTAAGTCCAATACAAATCCAAATATACTATACAAACCAGAATATTACTCTTTCAATTAACCTTAACACCAAACAGAGTTTTTTGTATAAACCAAATCAAATATGTTTTCAACAAAAGATATCTGCAAAACCAAAACTCACAAAAGAAAGAGAGCGCAGAATATCAATTACTCAACAAACAAAATTGTGTATCTACCTAAGAAGAGAAGTTCAATGCTCTTAAAAACCACAAATGATACTCAGACCAGCCACTTCTATAGCAAAACCCAGAATTGGCAAGCTGTGGGCCAAAGGAACACAGCTGCCCTGATCTCCCTTTTAAAGGCCAGTATTCATGCTGGTTGGCTGTCGAGGAGGAAGCGCTGTGGAGTAGCCGTCCAATAAGGTCTCTAGGGTTGATCTCCTCTGAGGGAATGTGGAACCAGAGGCGACCAATCACCATAAAGGAGGGAGAAGGATGAGGTCTCTCAGTCTCTGTGGCCAGGTGCAGAAGCGCAGGCTATGCAGCAGCTTTTCACATACATGTACCCAGGCCAGAGGCCAGGGGACGTGACAATAATAAATAACCTGCCACCTGCCATTTCATCATATGTCACAGCATGATGAAAAGGCACACGGCAAGCTGCAGAAGAGTGGACCAGGACTAGGACCAGAGAGCTGGAATAAAGCTTGTCATATATTTCACAATAGCCACATAAGTCAGTGAAGTCAAAGAATTGGTAAGTGGTAAAATAAATTATGCATGTTTTTCTTACTTTTCTGACTTGGACCCCAGTTAATAATTACTGGACATGACATGTCTTGTAGCCATCACATGCTCATCAGTGCATAATTGAAATGACATCATTAGCACCTGTGCCACGCTGTGTTTGTGTGTTTAAATAGTAAATAATAGTACATTGCTTTATTTACATGTACTTCATGGCAACTATAACAGCTGGGGCATTACCAGATCCCTGCATCACACGCAGTTTTTTAAAATCAAGTTTGATTTGCCCCTCTTTTGACTTTGAGCCCCCTTTAGAAGTCTCTGCATAGGCTGGGTTATAATCATACACAGTGCATCCGGAAAGTATTCACAGCGCTTCACTTTTTCCACATTTTATTATGTTACAGCTTCATTCCAAATTA
>JBAFTA010000024.1:13276588-13297767 GCA_036919975.1 Melanotaenia parkinsoni | reverse complement strand
TATTATTATTATTATTATTATTATTATTATTATTATTATTATTATTATTATTATTATTATTATTATTATTATTTTGAAAGACCCCATAATGATAACTTATTAAAGTTATGAGAGATATTACTTGTGGCCTTGCAGCTTTCCAAAGTACTTTAATCTTCCATCACCCACAATGGTTTAGAGTCTTAGATTTATGACTTGATTGACTACTTTGAATGTCTTGTGTCCAAATATTTTGAACGGCCAACATGAAAACAAAGTAATGTAGAAAAATCTAAAATAATTTTCTCATTACTTACATCGTTTACAAAATAAAACAAATATAAAAGTGCCTGTGGCCCATCCTGACCCTGTAAAGTTGGAAGGTGTCACAGAAGATTTTGAAGCTGTAGCAGATGGACAGTTTTGCTGTATCTGTTCTGTTCTCTGTACAAGACTCTGGCCTTTACACTTTCGTTCTACCCAGAAACAGAGCAATGAGATGAGACTCTTTTCTCTATAACCCAGTCGACCACTTTCTTTGGTGGTCAGAATGAAGTGGAAAAACTAATATGAAGGAAAATACAGGCTGCTTCTTTATGTGTTAATATCCCTCTCAAGGCATGGTAGAACTTTTCCCCCTTTCTGTCTTGTTGTAATTGCAGGACACATCTGAACTAATCCCTGACACTTGACTTGTTCCTCAATTTGCCTTATTCTGCTTGTGACCTTTTAATTAAAGCTATCATGACTCCTCCTCCTTGTTGTGTTTTCCTGGTTTCATTATCCATTTGTTCCCCAGATGGCTTTCTCTCCTGTCCACTTACATGTACCTGACTCCTGTATCTACTTGCCCTGCAGCAATTTCAAAGGTTTCTCAAAAAAAATAATGTCCTCTGTGGTATATTAAACACTTGACCTTAAAATGTCAAGAAAAGAAGTGAAAGAGAATTCACGGGGACTTATAAATGGACAAAAGTAGTGCCAGAGGCCCTAAGTGCTTTCACACTGAACTATGTAATTATGTGCAGATGACCACACCATTTTACTTACACTGTAACTATGGACAATCCTTTGAGGAAATTATTTACAGAATTCAAGACTATTTCTTAGGTGAAATAATTTAAAAACATCATTGAATACGTGTAGAATTAAGACAAAGATAATGGGTCCTAATTCCTAGTGAACCGTTGAAATCTGAAATCATTTAATAAATTTAATCAAAATATAATCCATTATTGTTTTAGTTTTGATGTGGTTGGTAACGTGTTTGATGGCTGTTTCCCCTGAAGACTACAAACCTTGAAGACTGCAATAATTACACCATTTAAAAAAAAAAAAAAAAAAAAAAAAAGGTTTGGACACTTCCCTAATGAACAAGTCAATCTCAAACCTCCCCTTTAAAAGTAAATTAATTCAAAAAGCTTTTAATCAACATCTTTTTTTTTTTTTTTTTTTTACACTTAATTGGTTTGATGCATTTAATTTAGGATTTCCTCAACACCACAACACTATATGGGCCAACTGGGTCAAATTAGCGTTTCATCCCAAAGTCTAGGGATTCCCTGCCCAGCGGGCCAAGATCGGCAGCCGTGGACCACACCAGGCACTGGCCAGGCAGGGTGGCCACAGCAAAGGGCCCAGCGCCTCAAGAGCCTAGAGGCACCCCACCTCCTCCCCCAAAGCAGAGGGCTCACACCACACCCAGGTGGACCAGGCTCACCCAGACAACCGCCCAGCACAAGCCAGCACCCACCCTGATGTTTCAGCCACACACCGGAACCAGGGCACTATCGACCACTCTTCCATCCTGCTGTGTTGTTTGCAATTAAAATTGAGAGGCAGTAACCACATCATGCTAGGAGTAGGGCCACATTAGCAGCCCTGCCTGCCACGCCCCACAGAAGTTGTTTGTGTGTTGTGTTTCTTGTGTTTTAATGTCTAAGTGTAAATAAAACTGAGAATCAAATCGCCACAGGGTGCAGCCAGGGAGACCACTTAGATGGCCTCTCTGCTCCACCCAGCATGACATGCACACCTCCCAAGTCCCTACATGTGTGTGTGAGAGAGAACGGGGAAGGAGAGGGTTCCGAGGATGAAAGTCCACAGGAAGCAAGCTTCCCTCTAGAAGGTTCTAGAGGTTCTAGACTTATGACTTGATTGACTTGAGGTTCTAGAAAGGCACCCCTGTTCCTCGGGAGGCCCCCCAGGGCATGACAGGCCAGGAGTAACTGTCCCCCATAACCGTGCCACAGAGCGACCGCAGCCAATGAGCAGCCACCGACCCCAGAATGCACCTACCCACCACATGCCTAGGGGGGAAGGAGAGGAGGAGGACAGTGGGAGAGCCCAGACCCATCACACACACACACACACACACACACACACACACACACAAACACACACATTTGTTTTGATGTAATGAACTCTTTAATTCTGAATAATACTTAAGTGTAACTCTACCTCAGTGCTATTGGGGATGCGTTTCTAAAACAGTTGAGTCCTGCTAGTTTAAGCAACCCAGTCTCAAGGAATGCATGAAATCATAAATTAAAAACTCTGTTAGTTTTTAATATCAAGCTACTGTATTTAAATATGACCTCTGGTTCATTTTTTGTGTGTTTAGCCAATTAATTGGGACTTTGCCTCCAATAATCAAGTAAATTATGTTTTGAGGCAATGGTAGTTCAAAGTCAGTTCAATGCCATTCGTAAATTTTTCCTAAACCATAACCACCTCGTTTTATATTATTACAAGGTTATACCAGCTGCAACACAAAATGGGCCATCAAAATCATCACCAGGTATTCTTCTGAAATAAGTGCAAGGGAACCAGTTCTCCACATTCGTTGATGAGTGAAACATTTGTTGTTCATCATATTGACCCTTAGAAAAAATAAATTGCACTGTGCTAGCAAAATCTCATGGGCAAAACAGCTTACTTGTTATACTAATATTTCTTAAGATTTTGAACACTACAATAAAAAGTAGTGTGGATACGCTCAATACAACAGCTACAACACAACAGTTCAGCAGTGCACATGCAACTGCATGCCATGGAGCTGGTGTGAAGCCAGCGGCTGTGTCTTCTTCTCTGTTGCATATGGGCTCAATTTTGCAGTTGAGAGTCTGCAGCAGTGTGGGAGGTCGGGAAGCTGTCTGCTCTCTAATTGGATAGTTTGATTTGTCACCATCCAATCAGACAGAAGACTAAAGATATGGACATAATTTGCAACTGCATTCACCAAGTCTTGCATGCAGTTTTGTGCTTTGCATCTGTGAGCAGGGTTTTTGCAAAAGAAATTTATTTTTATTTTCATAAATACAAGTCTTTTTTACAACCATGCAAACCCTTTTCTGCACATTTGCAAACTTGGGATTTTTTTTTTTTACAAGGGGAAAAGCTTGATTTAGAGATGCAAACTCTTGGATTGTTTGCAAAAATTCATTTACAACTGCAAAGTCTTTATGACTTAATATTGAGCCCATGTGCAAGAGAGAAGAAGACACAGCCGCTGTCCCACCAGCTCCATGGCATGCCGTTGCAGTTGCCAAGCAGAGCTGAGGACAGCTAACAGAGACGAGATTCATAGTGAGGACTGAGAACGTGAGTGAGCGGAGAACGCATCACAGAGCAATAATGTTCATTCTCTGGATTGTCAAATGAAATGATGAGTTTTCCTTTTCTACTGAATAACATCCTCTTCAGCAGCTTTGAGCATTGACTGCTTCGTTGGAGCAAGATTACTTGAATCTGCTAAAGACAATAAGTGGTGAGGTGTGTGAGCAAGTGGTAGAGGGGCAAAGCAAGCTCAGTTTGCCTAATTAGAGATTCATGAATATTAAATTAGCCAGCTACATAGACTAACATCTAAGCCATATTAAAGCATAAAAGAATTATGTTAAATAAAAAGCAAAAAAAGAACTTTATTAGTCCCTAAAGGGAAACTATAAAACTTTAAAATCATAAAATATCCAAATTTTTAATATCAGTGATCAAATCCTAGTTTGAGGGGTTTAATTAATGCCAAAATAAGCCTTTAAGCCCATCTCTTTGAACCTCTTTGAACATTAAAACTGGTAAAAATCTCTGTGAAGAGGTTGTGAGGTGTTTGTTTCTCCCGTGTGAAAATGTTTTACATAAAAGAATGTTTTGTTTGCTTTTTTAATTCTTGGTATCAAATATTTTTGTTTTGTCAAATTATCTGATATTTGTTAAAGGTCTCCTTGTAAGGCATCAAGGGCTAAGTCTTCATTGCAAACACTGGTATTTTCAGATCCACTTTCTGACATGGGGTTTGGTTTTTAGCCTTTGTTTGTCTTGCTTTTCAATGGCTTGTTATTAATTTACTTGCATACCAAACATTTTCTAAATAAACCCAGCAGCTGTCTGATTGGCATAAATTTTATAATACATCTGCGTATATGAGGCAAACATGCTTTAGACACTATTTGGCAGACTTTAGCTTAATTAAAGCCAATAAGTTTGTAAGATTATATCGTGCAACTACTTTACATATTTCCCTCACCCCCCATGCAGGGAAAGTTATGGGTGACCCACACAAACAAAAACTACAGCTCATCCCACCAATCTATCCACCCTGCCAATACAAAAAATAAGTCTGTGTGAAAGTGTGCAGAATAATTTTACATATTCACTAAACTGATATAAAATCTGCTCTGATTGTTTTGCTTGGCATGCTGATCATTGTGGAAAATGCAGACTGGTTGCACACAAACTCCTACTAAAATGGGTCTTTCACAGGGAAACAGAAAAAAAAGGATCTTTCCTGGCTCGTCCTCGTCTGCACAATCCAATCTGTTCCCACATTCTTTCTCTTCTGATGGACAGTGCTGAGGCTTCTTGGAGGAAGATGTCCCTAACCGGATTGGCACCTGCTAAACATTCCAATATTCTCATGTATAGTACCACAATCTCCACAGATGCACAGTCCAGATTGTTTGAATCTTGTCCTTGGGGTAAACTTTCTGCCCCTGAAATGTTTCTGAGAAAACAATTTAGTAAAGGATATTACTTTTAAAAACCTTTTACTGCACAAGCTGCATATATGTCAACTTATTGCATACTGTGATCTTAGCATTTCATTAACAATTAAAAGTCGAGTTTGTTTAATTTTTTTTTTTTTTTTATCTTTAATAGATCTACTTTAAATACTATAATCACTACAGTAAGGTATTAAAATAAATAAAACTAAAGGTATAGCCCATAGCTGTCATCTTTCCCACATGGAAATATGCCCATGGTGTCTGTAATTTTAAAGTTTTGGAAGGTGCACTGTTAAAAAAAATGTTAAAAAAGTCAATTAAGGGGATCTCGTGTTGTCTGAACCTCAATGACGAGGGTTATTCCAATTAAAATCTTAAATTTAACAAAGTTAGACTAGCTTTTGAAGTCAACTCCTCTCTTTGAGCTGAAACAACTCATGTCATTAAGTTAAAATATTTCTGAAAAACTGAGGTATCTCATGCCTCAACTTTATTAAGTAACACAAGTTTTTCAAGCTTAATAATTAAATTTTGATTTACACTCTTAATCTAGATTGACACAAAACATTTTTTTAAATTCACTCAGTTTTTTTTTATCATGTATGAGGAGAAGAGACAATGGTTTAATGAGCAATTGATGATTAATGAGTCAGTTTTACCTTGAACATATCATAGGATGATGGGATGATCCAGGGTATTTACAGTCTGAACACAGTGAGACAGTGATGAGGTGTGTGGTAAGAGTGACTGACAGGCTCAGCGGTCATCTTTGAGCTGTCTCTTGCAGTCGTGTTGTACAGGCACATAAATGAAATCAGACAAAGACTCAGCGGACAGTGATATTGGCAGATGATATTGTGAGCTACTGTGAGACAAGGGAGTGGGATGGAGAGCTTAAAGCTGGGACAGGAAAATGAAAGACTGTATAGATGTGTATAAAAGCAGGGGATAATAACAGAAAGGTGAGTGTTCAAAGGAAAAAAAAGCCTTTTGAAAGAAAGGTTAAGAGGTGTTCAGCCAGGAGGGAGTGGTGAAAGGAGTGATTTGAAACAAAAAGATAGACACAAAAGTGAAGGAGAAGGTTTAAAAGGGAGTAGAAAGTGTTAAAGAGGTTGGAGATGTACTACTGCTGAACAGATAGGAGTTGAATGATAGAATGCTAAGATTTGCTTTGGAAGTAATAAGAATGATAGAATTAGGAATGTGTACATAACAGGGGCTGTTAGGCTTCAACAGTTTAAGGCCAAAGTTAGAGTGGTTATACTGAGTTGGTTTGGACATCTGTGGAGGAGATATTCTGGTTATGTGGAGAGAAGGGTGGGAGTCAGTCAGGTGCTGGGAGTGCAGGACCTGTAGACACACACTGGCAGACAAACAACAGTTTACATCAGTGTTCACCCATTTGCAATATTTTGCTTAATTTATAAGGACGTCTATGTTATTACAGTTTCTGGTTTACAGGCTGATGCCAGACTGACATATTAGCTTGAGTAATTAAGTTGTATGAACATGTGGTGGGATCATTAGATTATTTAAATCTTTTTCTGAGTTATGTAAATACAAATGTGTTTGTTTCTTTTGTAACATTGTAATGCACATGAATCATTTATGCTCAGAGTTTAAATGAGTAAAGACAATCAGACAAAACAAGTAAAGTAACCTGTCGGCTAGTTAAGTCATCACGTGTCTGACACAGACCGATATTGTGTTACTGCTATGGTGGAGAGGAGGCGGAGTGATATGGGTAAACCTGGAGAATACACTCAATGTTTGAGCAAAAGAAGAGTTGGCGTGTTCTGTTGTGCAAGGTAAGAATAAAGCAGCATCAAATGTTTAAGCTAGAAGTTGTCTCCAAATTATTTCTCCTACCCAGGACCTGAATTCAGTTAGTAGTCAACGCTGAAGACACCACCAATTTTTTAGTACAAAGTGGTCCAGGGCCCATTCAAGTATTAACACTGTATTGGTTTAATTGTAATAGTTTAATATCACTCTTGATTTAATTATATTCAAGAACTAAACTAAATCCACTTGCAGTTTAACAGCTAAAACATCATAAAACATAAAACAACAGAACAACTCATGTTTATATTTTTAAGACATTTGTGTTTAATAGGTAAGCTAATAAATATTAGTTGAGCTAAAAAATTATTCTATTCTTATGAGAATAAAGTGAAGGGTAAAAAGTAAAACTACTGAATAAAAACATAATAGAGACCGAAAGGAAAAGAAAAAAAAAGTGTGAACAATGGCTTCATCTCCACTTGTGGTGCACAGTTTAAAGAATGGCAGAAACAGGCCTTCATAAGTGTTTGTGATCCGCAATTATCTTTGTTTCCATTATTAAAAACAACTATTGTTCTTTGGAACAGCAAATTAATGTCCGAGGAAGCCTGGAAACATTATGTTTCGATTAATGTTTAGTAGGCGTAACTTAACATGCTGTTTAAGACTTATTGTTTTAATTTTATTGTGCACTCATCCTAGTCCATGCTGACATTTATCAAAATGATTTACATACATATTTATGAGAAGTAAAGTTTTCTTTGTTTTACAACAACTAATGAGGCGACACCTGCAGTGAGAACAGAAATTGACTACCTGCTCAAAGAACAGAGACACAATTCAAACTAGGCCTGGATGTTCAGTGCATTTCAAATCTTATTTGAAATAACTGTAATTAAGTCTGATTGGGTTGAGTGTTTGAAAGAGAAGCATGAACCAAGCTTTCTCAACCTAACTCAGCTTATTTATAGAGCACTTTCACACATCAGTTGAACAGTGATGAACGCAGCATACAAGTAAAAGATTTCAAAACAAAGTAAAATGCAAAGTAAAAACAAAAAGAACAGCAGTAAAACGATAAAACAATAAAACACTAAAAACAAGAATAGAAATAGATTGAAGGCCAAATCATAAAAATGGGTCTTCAGGCGGGTTTTAAAAAAATGGACAGGCTTCCTTAACCTGTGGCGACAAAGAGTTTCATACTTTAGGCTCTATCTTGTCTGAGCTTCCGCTTAGACCTTCAAAAGGAGATGATCAGCTGATCTGAGGCACCAGGCTGGCGAATATGGGAAAAAAGGTCAGAGGTACAGCTGGGCCAGACCATTTAAGGATTTAAAAACAAATTAAATTAACCTTAAAATGAACTCTAAAATGCACAGGCAGCCAGTAAAGTGATAATGAAACAGGTGTAATGTGGTCTTTCTTATGCGCTCCAAGGAGAAGACGAGAAGCTGCATTTTAGAGACGCGAGAGAGAGTGGCTGAAGGCATGGATTAATATCGCAAAGTGTGGAGTAGTTAAAAATTATTGTACTTTGGCGCATTGACGCTTACCTATTTAATTTGATGATCTAGTTTAAAATCACTGTCCAATTTAAAACCTGAATTATTGACAGCTGGTTTTAAAAAGCTAGACAAGGGGCCCGGATCAGCTTGGGAGGGGCCACTGGAGACATTCAGCCCAAACACTATAACCTCTGTTTTTTTTTTCTCATTAAACTTCAGGAAACTCAGGGTCATCCACTCTTTGATGTGATAGAGGCATGACACAAGAGGCATAAGAGAAAAGACATTTTTCTTTTTTAAGGGTAGATATATCTGGTTATTATCGGCATACAAATGGTAAGATATGCCATGCTTTCTCAGGATTGACCCTAAAGGAAACAGATTTAGCAAAACAGGAGGGGCCACAATACTGAGCCCTGTGGAACCCCATAGTACACCGGAGCCATAACAGACTCAAAACCAGCTATACTGACACACATGGGTCTACCTGCCAAATAGGACCTGAACCAATCTATTTTAGTACCTTGGATCCCTATCAAGTTCTGGAGCCGTGACAACAGGATCTTGTGGTCCGCTCTGTCGGATGCGCTTGTTAAGTCGAGCAGAACCACATAATCTCCAGCATCAGTTGCCAGGGAAATATCATTGACAACCCTTAATAAAGCTGATTCCGTGCTATGCAGGGACCTGAAGCCAGACTTTTAATGTCATCCAAGGAAAACATTTCCTTATTTTAAAAATGTAAGATTTAGATTTAGATTCTACCCTTGACAATGTCTACAGGCATGTTTTGTCTTATTGTGATCACAGTTTAACCACACAAAAGGAAAAATAATTGGCCTGTAACGAATCTAAAATTCTCCTAAAAATATAATTCAGTAGTGAGACCTCCTCACCTACAAGGTTGAACAGGCTATTTCTAAATTTGTTCTAAATATAGATCAATTTCATATTTGGTATAAGCCAGAAAAATAGTCTAATACAGCTGCAGGAAGAGAAGGAGAAGCAGTCTAACTTTAATATTTCATTGACTACTTTGACTTCAAGTGTAAGTTGCAGTACTCATCCTTTTTTTTGTTTTTGTTGTTTGTTCAGAGTTAGAATATAACTTTAATCTACCATTGTATTTTATTCTATAATCCAAAGGTGTTTTGTCTAATCCTTTGTTCATTTTCTCAGTTGTTGTTCTGCTGAACAGAAAAAATATTATTTGTTTTTTAGTTTGCAATTTTCCAATATCTCATCTTCAAATTTCTGCTTTGCATGAAAAATACAAACAGCTTTTTTTAATCCATTTGGGGCAATTCGATTGGAGAAACCTTTATATAAAATAATAAGGGCAACAGAAATAATATACACCAACAGAAGGAATCTTAAACCTGAGCTGGCTGTATATATGGAGATATTAGCTTTCATCAAGCCACTGTTGTGTCTTTCTAAAAAGGTTTTTCTAAAGATCCGGTTTCTTCTGTTGAATGTATTAGCTTAAAGACAGGTCACAGCTAAAGCTAATATACAATGGTGTATGAGGAAAGTCAAAACAATGGCTTTTTTGGAGAAATTTAAAATGTGTGACTGTGTAATTATATGACCATGCAGGGTCTTAACTTCCTTGCATTACCTGTCATATGTACATTGATCGAAGTTACTTCAAGTTAACTCTTACTTATTGGTTATCTCTACAAAAAAATTAAGACATTGTTTTTGACGGTATTACAGTCACACAATCACCTGATTCTGTAATTAAAATGAATCAGAAAATAATGTACTTATTGCAGAATTTGGAGTCTTTTAGTGTTAAGTCTAATTCATCCATTTTTTACTGTCCATTTAGTTAAAGTTTTTAACTTTTTCCTTTTATCTTGTGGTTTTTTGGACACTGTTGAGGACAGAAATAGCCTGAACAACATTATAAGGGTCTGTTAAAAGGCAGATGGAGTCAAACTAAGAGGTTTGAATTCACTCTGGGAGTCTCTAGTTAAAAAGAAGGCCATCACAGTAATCAGGCAACCCCATCACATTATGGCTGATGAGTTTGTGATGATGCTATCTAGTTGCTGCTACCATGCCCCCTTAAGCAAAACAAATAGTTGCTCCATGTCATTTATTCCTTCAGCCACCAGGCTGCTGAATTCTGACAGTGGGTTTGTATTTATCTGGGATTTTAACCTGGAATTTTTTTTTTTTTTTTTTTTGGGGGGGGGGTGAACTACAAATGAATTGTCCTCATAAGTCTTGAGTCTTAAGTCTCAAAGGTTGTCTGATATGATACTATACAAGCAGCTATTCACAAAAAATATAATAATATATGAAGCAGGGCTGCCCATTTTTTTTTTTAAATCTAACAGCTACTACTAAATATAATGATGCATTATACAATGTTTGAGGTTTATTTTTGAGAAAAAAAAATCTGACCCATGGCAGACCAATGCATAAAATGATATTATATAACGTAAAAACTTAATTCTAAAATTTGTGAAGAGAGATCCTTTCTTATAAAAACATTGTGCCATATGCACTAACACAGCTAAAATAATGTTCAGATTTAGAGGAAAAATTTGCCTAAAAGGAAAAAAATGTCCACAATGATGCATAGTTTAATGTTCTGTTAGTGCTCTTAAAGTAGAATTCCAGATGTAAACCAAAACCAGTAACACCACTATCACAAAATCACACCATAGAACTCTAAGATGAGATGATGAAATCTCCAAAAATGAACAAAGCTACCCTTGCATTAACATGCTACTGAACAAATAATAGATAAATAAAATCAGCGTAAAGTTATTACAACCATAATAATAAAAAGAATAATAATAATTTAAAAAAGATCAGTGCAATGTCTGATCATCTTTGTCTCTCAAACCTGAGTTTGATGCAAAATCGAATACAATAGACGACCAGAAGACTGGTGTTGGAACACTAATTGTCCAGGTTAATTATATTTAATAATAAACAATCAACATATTAGTTTTGTTTTGTTTATATGGATCCACATACAGCAATTTATATTGTAACAGACTGACATATTACATGTAACTGTCATGTTAAGATTATTTCTGTCTTCACAAAATCAATTCAACTGGGATAAAAAAAAAACATTCCGTTACTGTTGTTGTGACATTTACAGAGTGTCATTGAACACGTCAGAAGCTCAATCAATGCAGTGAACAGTGATGCATCCCATTTAAAGTCTGACTGGCTGGAAGTTAAGCGGGGCAATAAAGCGAATGGAGTGAATCGGTACAGGAGCTGTGGAGCTGTGGGACACTTTGCTGTTCAGAAGGGTATAAGAATTTTGACGTGATTATGATTTTGAGCAGGATTATTCAATCTACGACTTTTGCTGAATTTTCTCTCTTAAAGAGTTTACACTTTTAATGAAGCACTGTAGAGGAGCACATTAAACTGGAAAACCATTTTCATATTTCATTGAACAGAACTTAAGTGAGAGCATTAAGTTGCATGGGAGAATGGTGGCCTAGTGGTTTAGCTTGGATTCATTAGACCCAGGTTCAAGTCCCCAGACTAGCTACAAAGAAGGACTACTGTGAGCTCCTTTGCTCATCTGCTCCCAGGACGGCAGAATCCACTGCTCACATCCTAGGGTAACTCGGATAGGTTAAATGCAGAGATGGAATTTCCCAAATGGGAGTATTTTGTTACCGTAAAGAAGCAGCTTATTTAGTTCTTTTGGTGCCTAAATTTGATAAACTATAGATTTTTACATGGAAATGTTTTATTGAAATGTTTATTCAAAGTTTATTATGTTTACAAAAGTTAAAAAAAAAATAAAAGTGAAAAAAAAAGCCAACAAATGGCTGTGAGAAAGTTTATTCCTGCTTAGGAAATAATTGATTAGGTTACAGTCTTCAGGTCCTGGCGGTCAGCATTACACACAAACTGTAACTATGTTCTGGGTTGTAATGAACCATGGAGGCGGGCAAATTGACAGCCATTTCCGATGGCCTGTCCGCCCCTGACTAAAATTAAACAAAGGCCGGTAGAAGGAGTGTATGAAGCATATGATTGTGAACCCAAAACAGCTGGCTTAAGGCAAGGTGTTTAGGTTATGCTAAACAGGAATATATTTTAAAAAAAAAAGGTCTTAAATGGAAATGCCAAAGTGCAAACTGCTGAAAGAGGTATAGCATAAACTGCAATTTACACCGCCTTCTGATTCACTGCAGAATATTATTCTCTCATTTTACTTCATTTTTCTTTATTTCAACTTGTTAAAGTAAATTTTATGAAAAATAGAGTTGAAGTACTTGGTTTTATTTAATCTAAACGTAATTTATATTTCAAGCTTATTTAAGTAAATTTCCATAGATGTACCAAATCTTGACAGTTCTGAAAATGTATGAATTTCTTGCCATTTATTTAATCAGTGTATTATAAGTACTTTTGTTAATTAATACCAATAATCATAATTTGAAGCCTGACATGTTGAGTTCCACCTTCATGGATTAGAACAAGGACATAATTATTCTCACAGGTCAAGCTTCATTGCTGAACTTGTGATATAGTATTTGTACAATGTTATTTTTAGTATTTTTGCCACAATAAAATGGAGTTAAAATACCAAATACTGACAAATGAGGATTTGAAGCTGTTCGACTGATCTGTCTGATGGGAAATTTTTCACTGTCCCCCTGAATATATACAGTATCTCACATAAGTGAGTACACCCCTCACATTTTTGTAAATATTTTATTATATCTTTTCATGGGACAACAATATAGAAATGAAACTTTCAAATACACAACACCAAACTATAGAAACTAAACTTTGATATTCTATATGTTAAAGTTTAATTTCTACAGTGTCGTCCCATGAAAAGATATAATGAAATATTTGCAAAAGGGTATTGAGTTAGATAAAATCACACTCTTTTGGATGTATACACAAAACACAAACATATATCCACATATATTTGTTACATAAACAGGACCCTGCCCTCATTCATACAAAGTGATTCATTGCATGCTTTTGTAATCTCTCCCATGCACACACACATTATCTGTCATCGTCACTATTTCCATTTCTATTTCTCACCAAAAATTGCACACCCTCGTCTACTCGCACACGTCTTTGCTGCCACAGTGACTAATGAGAATGTGTGACAGTGCTGGTGGTAAGTGAGACAGAGAGGAAGTGAAATTGAAGGACGCATGAATGTGTCATTGAGGGAATGCAGGGATGCAGGATTCAGTGCATTCAGCTTCCTCCCTGCTGATCAATGGCTGATGAATATTTAGGATATACTTATAGGCAGAAGCAAGCATATTAAACAGATTTGTCTTTGCAAGTTTGTCTTCCTGCACATCTATTGCTGTCTATTTCCCTGGCTACCTTTCCACTCTGTCAATCACTGCCTGCCTACCTTCTAGTTTAGTATCTATTTATTTTGTCTTCACCATCGGTCACACTCTGTTGGTCTCTCCACCCCCTCTGTATTCTTGCTCTGTTATTATCTATTACGCAGTCCTTCACGTTTCCGCTACTCATCTCCCTCTTTCTTTTTATCCACTCATATTTCTCTGTCTATCCATTTCTCTGACTCAGGCTCTGTCTCTCCCTGTCTCTTCCCTCTCAGTTGGCAGAGCAGATTAGTGGTTAGTGAGACCATCCCATTACTGTAAGGTTACAGATTCAATCTCAGAGGCAGGCCGTGAGCGCACAAACAGCTGAGTGTCCTGTCAAATTTGTCCTTGAGGAAGATGCTGAGCATACACCTGCACAGTCATTTTAAGTCTATTTTAATAAAAGCTGACTAAAAAAAAAAAACAAAACAAACATAAAACCTAGTTTTTACTGTCCCCAATTTTATCCTGAACATGTTTATTTGTTGCTTTCTCTTCCACTCAACACAAAAAACTGTTATTATGATGAACCAGTATTTTATCCGTTCATTTTTTATACCTGGTTATCCTACTCAGGGTTAGAGGGGGCTGGAGCTTGTCCTATTTTAACCTCAAGTAAGAGGCAGAGTACACCCTGGAAAGACTGCGTGCCCATTACAGACATGCTCACACTGACTGCTATAGTCAATTTAGAATCACCATTTAACCTGACATGCATGCTGTGGGAGTCAGAGTACCCACAGAGACCTCATGCAGGCACAGGGAAAGCATAGTAAGTCTACACAGAAAGGCCCCAGCAAAGATTTGAACTTCAAATCTTCTCTCTGTGAGGTGGCAATGCAAACCACAACACTGTGAAGTCCTAGGCCACTACTCCCTGCAGTAAATGTTGATGCAGATTGATCTGACTGGATTAAGTTTGTAAAATTTTAAGAAAATAGCTGAAACCTTAGAGATAAAAGCAAAGTGTCACTAATAATCTGTTTCAACATCAAACATGGCAGAATTTTTAAAGTTCACATGATACTTATAATATATCAACAGATTTGTGTCTCAGTATTATATATAGTTTTCCAAATACTTAAATGAGCACATCACTCATTAGGAAGGTTAATCTTTTAACTCAAAGCCTGATGACCAGGTAAATTTCATATTTCAATAATCTACAAGGATGCATGTTTTTCTCGTCACGTTCACACATTTCCACTTTGCCCTTTCTTGGATTTTGAGTACAACGATGCTATGTCTCATGTTTGTTGTACCGCAACAAGTTCTGAGTCTGTCTATACCCATCTAGGGCCAAAATACATGCATCCCTTTGTGGCAAAGTTTTTGCCACAAAGGGATGCATGTATTTTATGCACATACAGCATTAAAGGGTTAAGATAAGCAGTCAATACTATACGCAGACAATGATATCTACCCTATGTTGTTGTAGGATTTAAGTCTTTCTTTGTTATTCTTTCTAATTGACAAGTCGGAGAAGTTTTTGAGCAGGCAGGATTAGTAATATGGAAATAGGGCTGTTCAATATAAAAGTGTGAGGCTTACACAGTAGTGCCTTGCACCTTCATTACACTTTACAAAACAGAGCAGTGCATACACACAGCCACATCAATACATGATCATGATCTGCTCCTGAATATTAAATTATAACTTAGTTGTTACCCATCAATTACTTAATGCAAAGAGATAATTGTAATTAAGTACTTACTGAGTAGTGAGTCATTATTTAACCATGACCTCACTATTAGTTAGCAATTCTCATTTTCCTGACCCTCAGTGGTGCATTACCCCTACAGATAAAAGTACATATCACATTTTAACTTGGATATAAAAGTTTTGACCTGTATTAAAGATCAGTCCCAAGGTACTTACTGCAGTAATACATCAGAACTGCAGTCAACCTTAGTACGCCAGTGAAGAGCCAGTATTGTGTTGTACTGTATATGATACTTTTTTCTTAAATAAAATGGTTCTTACAAGTGCATTTTGATTGATCCATCAAGTTTGAGGCAGCTTATGGTTTATATGTGTAATCAATCAGGGTCATTGAAATGACATTACTGATCTTGATTATCATCTCATTAACTTTGCCATCAGAAAAACTCTTCTGTCTATGTACTGTTACTTTATGCACTGTGAGCAATGAAATTTGACAAATTAAGTTCCATAATTGCTAAAAAATGTAAAATTACAATGAAAGCATATTACAATTACTCATTAACGTACATCTCTAGGGATTCTTTGCAATTTTCTGACTGTCTGGAGCTTGGTTTTTTGGACAAAGCATGCAGACCTGAGAGGATTTTTTTACCATTTATTACCATCTTTACTTTATTGTCACACTTTAAATAGGAATCACAAATATACTTAGTTTTGGGACTGAACTACAGCACTGTTGACATATTTTATTTTTAAGTTAAAATGTTACATGAGTATTTATCTAGGGTGTATTGCTTCACTGAGGGTAAGAAAAATTACAACTGCTAACCAATGGTAAGGCAATGATTACCTAATAATTCAGTACTCAATAAATACTTGGTGTGCTGTGTTACTTTACATTAAGGTAAACAAAAAACCTACTTATCAAGTAATGATTAAAAACTTAGGAAGTGATGGGTTATGATAATGCAGTTCAGGACTATGCATTAGCTGATGTTTTGCATCATTACTGAGGATTTACAAAAGAGAGTACCGGATGTTGTTACCTGGGTTGAGTGTTAATCAGTAAGTACTGGCCATCTAACAGTTAGTTCTTCATTTGTAACTCTTTTGTTTCCCTGACAACTAAACATTGGTTCCATAATAAACCTAGGTTGTGTGTTAATCAGTAAGTATTCGTTAACTATCTGTTAGTTTCTCATTCTTTTTTTCAGTCAGTCCCAAGTAACGAAGCTAAATTTCGTCTACCTTATTAATGGTATGAAGACAACTTGGAGACGTCTGTCAAATACTTCTAAGTCTATAGAAGCAGCTTTGAAGAGGAGTGGTATTTATTTTCTTTTTTTATTATAAATAGATGTTTTTGAGTGGTTTGCATCTTTGCTTTAGGCAACATTTCATCATTTCAGAGCCCCGCATCTTTGTGTATATATGCTCAATACTAATATGCCAGCCCAATGGAGGTCTGTTCTCTGAGGCCATGGCTTTAATTAAAAATACTTCAGTTTGCTTTGATGCAGGTTAAATATTATGTTACCTGCAAAATTGTGTCTGAAGCACACAAGTCAATTTAAAATAAAAAAAATATTTTAAAAGGAATGTTGTAAAATTCAGCTGACTGTTGACAATACTTTGTATTTCTAATATTTCTCTCTAAATCAATCACTCTCACAAAGTCCCACCAAGAAAATAGCTCTACTGTTCAGTTTGAAAAATGAGTTTTCTAGTTTCAAGAAAAGAATGGGGACAGCATTAGTTTTCCTTTTAAGTATGACTTTCTTGTGTGCAGTAGTTATGTGAAAAAGAAATTCCTCTTCCAATTTCTTGGTTGTCGATATCAAGATCCAAAAAACCTTCTGGTTCTCACCTAGTCTTAAAACAGGTGCAGCCTGAAACAAACAACAGACGACATATTACATTTTTTTGCCCCAGCATTAAGGTGAGGTCTGAATTTTGACCAGACCACTGCAGCACTGCGATTCTTTTCTTTTCCAGCTTTTCTAAATATGCTGGTGTTATGGGGATCATTTTATATTGCATGACTGTATTTGGCCAAACTTTAGTTGTCAGGCAGATGGCCTCACATTGGACTTGCGAAAACTTTGGCATATAGAGGAGTTTATGTTTGATTCAGTGCCTGCAAGGCACCAGGTCCTGTGGCTGCAAAACAAACCTAATGTGGTACACTGCATTTTGCCTAGATATCTTCACTTTGTTTTCCTCTCTCTAAATGGCATTGTTCTGAAAAACTAGAAGGTTTTCTGCCTGTGGTATCTTGTTAATATGGAGTTTTGGGGCACTACCCACATCAATGCGATAATGTGTGATTATTAAGTACATTGAAATCTTTTATTCATACAGTGTATCTGCTTCTATCTGGTAGGAAGTCTGTCAGCAATGACTGAGAATTGGTAGCATTTGGTAAATAACTGCCTGTATAAATATATGTTTCATGGGCTAAATGGGTGTGTGTGTGACCTTTTGGCAAACATGTCACCTGAAGTTGCTTTCTCATTTGTTCTGTCAACATCCTCCTAAGGATGCAGCTAAGGAGTTTTTTTTTATTGGGGTGGGACTTGATGAAAAAAATGACCTAATTACAGGCTTTGTAATTAATTAATCTCGATTAAAAAGCCCTAAAGTTAAAGTGTCATTAAAAGTACTGTAATAGTTTCAATGTTCAGATATTTTTTTATGTTTATATTGGCATTTATTGACTGTTCTGTGGATGTGGGAGGGGGGAACAGGTATGTGATGCACGCAGTGGCGTGTGGAAAGAGAGGATTAGTTACAGTAAACCACAGCTTGCTTTTGTCAAAAGCAGTGTGTCAAATTACACTAGAACATATCTAAATCCTAAATAGCCGCACGAGTATTCCACAAAGTTTAATTTTTGGTCTATTTATTAACGATTTGCCATTGAATTGTGCAGCTATAACATTTCAGCTCTATGCAGATGATGCAGTTATATATACAGTTGCTAATGGCGGGTACACTTACCGAGCACCCTCTTAAGATCACAGGCCAGATTGTCTAATGTTTGCAAATGACATTGTGTCTAATTTTTCTGTTGTGTAGGATGTGTTAAGAGTGATGTTGTCTGGTCATTTCCGCTTGGAAGGCCTCGGAAGGACGGATTCTAAATAATGAATATTTTTAATATTTGTGACTAGAAATCCTGTAGTATGTGGACGCACAGTGTGTAATGCCACGTGAAATCTAACAAAAGCCAATCAAGATGCAAGCTGACTCGGCTGACTGAGGAAAGACGTAAAAACAAACAAAAAACTATGCCCCTTGGATAGCGATCAAGATGGTCGGATGAAAAACAGCTTCACTTATGGTAATGTGCCACATTTTTGGCAATAATGGTAATAGCATGGCAATGATGGGAAGTATAATCAATTAGATAACTCATTAATGAAGAAAAGAGCGCTGTTAGTAAGCCATAACAATGTTATTCACATCATTGGTAGTTTGCAGTCTCCATTACTTTTTCCATAACCGTTTTTCTTATTTTGTGGTTTTTCAAAGAGTAAGAGGCCGGAAACAACTATCATTACTTCTTCCTGTTCATCGGCTACGTTTGTTTACACTGAAGTCTCATTTGACTATGCAAGATTTGGAATGTTGAACATGAAAAGTCTGATACTCTGCTGAAGATTACATAGTGCCCCGTAGTGCACACCACACACACCAATTTTTTTAAAAATCAATATTCAAAACAAGAACTCGGTGCAGTAACAGAAATCACATATCTTGGGGTCATACTTGATCCTCAACGTAGTGAGATGTAGCTTACTTTCCTTATTGCTGGGAATGAACCTTAGAATGAACTTGCTGGATCATTCTCTCCAGGGAAGATTGTTGTGAATTTTTTTCACTTGTGAATAATCTTTCTCTCTGAAGAATGATGAACTACAAATTATTTGGAAACTGTCTTACAACTATCTCCATATTGATGAGAAACAGAAAAAATTGCTTCATTATGGCCATTTCAAGCCAGCAATAGAGGTCAAACTGATCTTTCCACAACAAAGACGGGGAAAGTTCAGGAAATAGCTGCACAAGACAAAATCTATTATCTTAACAAAGCTTTTCTTCACCACAAAGCAGATCTTTGTCCACACTGACCTATGTGTTTTCAATAGCAGAAAACAGCTAAAACAACACAACCAAAAGCAGCTCACAGCTTATATATTTCTGAGAAAACCCCCTGAGTAGCAGCGAAAGGCTATAATATGCTTTTCACTGTTTTGCTGATGTGTATTTGTGAAGTACAAGTGAAGAAGGATGTTCAACCCTTTATCCTCTTGATTCCATTCATTTTTCATTAGCCACTTCTGCATTTTGTCTAAGGTTTTGTTAAATAAATCATGACAGAGTGTGATATGTTATGTGTTGCTCCTGTTTCTCTGAGGTTGGTTTGACCTAATTTTTGTGCTCCCAGTGAGAATTACACTTTTTTTTTTTTTCTTCAATCAATAACATTACCAAACACAAATAAATAAAAAAGCTTTTAAAGGAGGCTGTACTTTCTTTTTCACATTATTATATTAAGCAAGTTTAAAGCACTCTATTTTTTATTAATTTTTTAATAAAACCTAAAAAAAAATAAATAAATAAATAAAAACACGTGAGTTCATTAGCACTTTAAACTTGTTACTTTTATACTGTTATATACATCTGTGCATGCTTTGTGTGTGTGTGTTTTGCCCTCTTGGGTACAATGACTGAAGCTATCTTGAGTTAACCTTAAACTCTTACCAGTCAATATTACAGCAATTACCAGCAAAGCTTAAAATGTCAATATGTGACATTTTCAGAGGTCAAACTGGAATTTTGTTTCCCAGCGATATGAGAACCTTGACCATGTTTGCTCTTGAGAAAACTGCTGATTCAGAATTTAATAATGATTGATTTTATAATGCAATCAGCTGGAAAGAGTTAAAGGCCTCAGAGAGAACCTTGTCAATCAACTTGTTACGATGAGTGATGGGATTCTGGTTGAACACTGAGCAGTATTTGTGTGTTTTTCCTGATCGCTGTTGTTTTTTTCACTGCTTTGAAAGAGACTGAGCTAAATTTGAAACCTAGACATGTGATTCCATGCACCAATTAGAAATTAGCAACACATTGATTCACACCATTTGTTAATGGGTTTTCTTGTGGTTCTTGGTTAAACAATCCAATGAAACATATGTATAATTAGGTCACATCATGGCACAGCTTTTGTGCCTGTTAAACAGATGCAAAAGTCCAAAGTAATCAAAATGATTGTGCTTCTAAAGTGACTAAAAAGCTCACTTGTTTGTAAAAGACTAGAGTCCTTTGGAGGTTTCTTGACATTGGAACTGTCCTTCAGTGAAATTTGTTGTATTATCCTCCTAGAAATGGCAAGGTACCCCTTGTGCTTTAACATGGCATGTCTAAATGTTTTTTTTAATGCAATCTAAGTTTAATTCTAACCAGTATATGAACATCTACTGACCATAGTCAAGGCCAAGAACCATATCAGTAAAAGAAGGAACTAAAGCAACAAAGTCAGAATTCCATGAACATGCATTTATCTCTCCATTTGTATTCTCTCTGAACGTAAGCTCTGTTGTCTATCTGTGGTGGAAAATGGTCATTGTGTGTTTTTCTCTGTAAAGCCAGATCAAATACTACTCATCAGGGGGCCCTGCGTAATTTTAGCTGTTCACAGACAAGTGCAGAGTGTACGAAGGCCTATGTCTCAGCATGATCACATTATCTGTTTATACAGAGAGGCATAAACATACCAGCATCCAAAAAAAAAAAAAAAAAAAAAAAAAAAAGAAAAGGGGATAATGAACGCCACCAACTGGGCTTTATTTGTTAGTGGGTCTTTCTGA
>JBAFTA010000024.1:13253692-13269425 GCA_036919975.1 Melanotaenia parkinsoni | reverse complement strand
AGAAGTAGCTTGGTATAGAGCTTTTTAAAGGGCAGCTACTTTAGAAAAAGGTCATTGTTATTTTGGCGTTAAAAAAAAAAAAAAAAAAAAAAACAGCCATTGAAATTAAACTAAAAAGAACACTTCCACATCACAAGTGAAATGCACGCTTGTATTATTCTGTACAAGAAAGATGGAGAAAGAATAACAAAAATGAGTAGAGAGAGTCAAGAGATCCAAAGAGGTAGACAGAAACCTCAACAAAAAGCAGGTAAGGAAATTACATGGGGTGGAAAGAGCTCTTCAGTCCTAAATAGTGTTATCAACTGAATGTGAACAAAGCAGATGGAGAGGGACAGAAAAAAGGTGAGACTGCAGATGTCATGTTGACTGATGGGCTGACACTTCCCCTGTTTTAACTATTTCTGTCTCACTGCTGACTTATTGTACACAGCAAAGCACATTCTTCCAGCTAGAATCTTATCCTACATTCATACAAGCGTGATCTCCTGCTCTCATTGTGCTTATCACATGCATATCCAGAGTGTCCTACCCTTTGTTTTATTTTTGTTTTTTTCTTTTCCTTTTAGTGCAGAAACATGGAAAGCAAAGAGAAATAGTCTTGTAGGTATCAGAGGTTAAAATCTCAGCTTAAACAAGTAGGAGCAAAAAGTTTCACACACTCTGTGACAAAGACAAATCTACTCTGATTTGTCTCACCCCAAGCAATCTGTGCACTAAATAAACTTGACTACAGCTAATGAGTAATCAATTCTCACTTATCTTTCGTAGGACAAGCGAGAAGGCACCTAAAGTAGGTCTGCAACCCATTTTAGGATGAAAGCAGCTACGAGGATGGGTAGGAATGTGGTTTGTTTTCTGTTAGCTTCCTACTGGTTTGTCCTTGTTTTTCAATGTAACATGTTAAAAGTTTTTAAAAACTACTCATCAGTGCAGAAAATATATCCACATGAATTTAGTTGTTTGGTCTGATGACGCCACCTCTGCTTCATTAGTTAAGGAGAACCTATGGCCAGCTTTGCTCATTGTAGATCAGAGCATGTGTGGAAAATGTCTTCTTTATTACTTTAATGTTATGCCTTACGTTTGCATTGTTCTTGACTGTTTCAATTGTTCAAATCACAAGAATGATTGAGGTTACTTCTACAGAACTCTATGTAAACTCATACAAAAAGGAAGAGTGAACCAAGGATTTTACAAAAAGACATTTCTGCCATTTCAGAGGTTAATTAAAGAATTAAAGCTCATCGTTCAATAAAATCCAAAGGTGCCTTCTTGTTTTACTTGTCAAGATTGCATTCGCTAAGCAGGAAACAGAGAGCAACATGAGTTGGGCTAATTTTAACCTAAGGGTGGAGTTGTTCAAGTACAAAGGGGGCCACCGTGTATGTACACCAATCACACATGGGGATGACGCTATACAAAAAAAAAAAAAAAAAAAAAACTAAAGGCACACAAATACAAGCAGAAACAAGGCAAGATTTGTCATGAAGAGTCATGGCCCCACTGATTTCACTCATCCAAGCTTTTCCATGCTTTCATCTGCTTCAGCCAGCTGAATAACAATAGCTCTGCCCTCTCTTTCCAAGGGTCTGGGATTTATAGCAACCATGAAACATTTCAAAAAAGTCTCTTTAGAGTCAGCAAGTTGGAAGACCTGCATTGCCGCATTGCTGTGATGAAAAGTTTTTTTTGTTTTTGTTTTTTGTTTTTTTTAAACAATCTGATATAGTTACATTATTTTTTTTATTATTATTATTATTCCTGCGAATATATCCCCACAAATGTTGCAAACTTAAAATTTTTATGTATTTTTTACAAACAAGGCACAGAGAAGCACAGGAAAAACAGTACTTAGTTCAAGATTAGCTGACAATGAATCTGAGTCTGATCATGGCAAATATGATTATGAATTATATTATGATAACTTTATGATTAATATGAATTCAAAGTAATTAAGTAATTAAATGTGTGGGGACTATGATTCATGTCTTTCAGGGACAAACTCCGAGCACAAATCTTTTGTTTTGACTTTTTACCTACTGTCCTATGGATGAGGAATTACATTCTTTGCTTCATAATGAGCAGTTTAGAAAAACAAAACCTAATAAATTGTTGTTCATCTATGTTTTATTTATGTGTTCAGCCTTTACGTGTTAAAGGAAATGACAGTATTTTTTTACATCTGCTAATGTAATTTAAATGAAAATAAATGCATCAGAATTAGGGCTGGGCAATATATCGAGATTTTCAAATATATCGAAACTTTATCAGATGCAAAATAGAAGGAGGGAACATCGTTTATATCGAGATAGATTATTTTGAGTTAAAAAAAAATTCCTTTTGCATTTTGCACAGCTGTGTTTTTTTAATGGTCACTGAAAAGTATTTTTATTAATTTTGTTTTAGGACCATTTAATTTAATATAAAGCTACTTTAACTGTTTTAATGCACATGTGCTGCCAATCCTTAATAAAAGTGTATTTAGCACTAAAGGCTATAAATTAGAACTGTCTCTTTGGTTACTTAAACAAAAAAAAAATATATATATATATATATCGAGATATATATTGTATATCATGGTTCAGGTAAAAAATATCAAAATATAAGATTTGGATCATATCGCCCCTCCCTGATCAGAATGAACTTTGTCTGTTTTTTGCTTTTAACAAGCTCAGTCTCTCATTATCATTGACATGCAACTAAATGTAGTGTTAGGAAAAGTCTTAATCTGAGACCTTGTGTGAGGTGAGTTGTTAGAGGAAGACAACACTGTGGACCAGGTTTCGAATAATGGGGGAGCTAAGGGGAGATCGGCCCCCCTGAAAGGCAGAGGAGCTCCCCCAAAGACATTCAGCTGATACTTTAAGGGGGAGCCCTAAAAATAGTCCACTGTCAAAATACATTTAATTGTTCAACAAAGTTCCTGATGTTTCTTGAAAGGAATAGCATTAATTGTTCAGCGCTCTGTGTATATACATTTATTTAATTAAACTTATTAAATTTTTCAAACAACGCAGGTGTTCAGCACCATGGACAGCAGCAATTGTGTGCTGTAAGAGTCCAAACAACAACTACCTGATATGCTTCTTTTTGTGGATGTTAAAGAACTCATTGTCCCTGTTTTTGATAAAATAAGTTGCATACAGCAGTAGCAGAGGGTTTCTTTTTTGTTTTTTTGTTTGGCTGTGATCATATTTTTGAAGGTGCTACATGCACTAATATATACGCCGGTGCACGTGACATGCAAAGTCGTAGTGGCACGCCCAAAAATAAGGCTCCTCCAAAAACCCTGGTGTAATTTGAACCCTTTTGTAGAAATAGGTGAGAATTTCCTTCTGGATAAGACTAAAATAAAATGATTATATATGCTTACTGTACAGTTAACTGTGGCCTACAAGAAGAAAAAAAAAAGTTTGTACTTTTGTTGTGAGGACTTGTAGTAACACAATGATGAGTTACTCTACACAATACTTCTGCTTCAAATCAAAGCTACTAACAGTCTTAGCCATAAGTTGTGCTTTACAGAAAAAAACAGTAACTGGATAACAAATGTTTACTTTTGGTATTACACCTAAACTAAGTGGTGGTAATATGCGGTGGGCTCAAGTAGTTTACTTCCAAAGTTTTTGGGGGTAAAGTTTATTATAATTGCTGAAAGATTTGCTCTACTAAAACAGTGAAGGAGGCAAAGCTAAAAATGAACAGTCCAATCTGCATCAGGCTAATTGTTAGAGTAAAACCTACCCGTTCCTTAGTACCAAGTCTGTGAAACCTTCTGAAAGACCCCGTGCAAAAATAAATCCCCCAAATGTGCTGGTTGCTGCTTCATACTCAATTCAACTAGCTAGCATGCCACTTTCCATCACTGAGAAAACTGTAACAGAAAAAGTAACCTTTGGCGGTGAGTATGGAGCCTCATCTGCCATCCTTGATGTGCTGGAAACAAATACTGGAGTTCCCACCACATACTTTTTGCATCACGGCCTTCTTTTTACACAATGTACAGAGTATCTCCATTTCTGAAAATGCATCTCAGGGGGGAATCTTCCACATGTATGAATAGATAACTGCAAAGTCTGCAACATTTTTGTTGGATCTGCTCAAGTGTTTAATGGCTTTATTAGGAAAACGATTATAAGTCTCTTTTCTGTGAGTGGAGAGAAATGCTGCAGACTATAGAGTTATGTTCATGCAGCAATTTTACTTAGCATTTTTCAGTTGTTAATGATAAAAAAAAAAAGTATTTGCTCCACAAAAAAATGCACCGAAACCAAGATAAAGATAACAAATTAGTCAGAGTTTTCAGGAAAATCAATGCAAGGACGTTAACAACATAACACATTTATGCCTTAAGTTGCTTTTATAGATTCTAACCAATTACCACTTAAATTAGGTGCTCACCGTTTTATGATCCTATTACTTATTGTTAACAAATTACATCAGGTGAAAATAAGAGTCGTAAGATAATGAGAAAAATGAACATATGATAAGTAATCTGCTAGAATATTAACTAGTGATCTCCAGATAATGACTTTGAATATAAACAACTGCAAGCATGGCTGATCTTGGCCCTGCACCTCCATCTTTTTGTGCAGGTGTTGCATCTTTCACACTGAATCATCACTGTCTCTACTGTTTACCAACTGGGCTCAACATGTCACTCTGCAGATCAAGGAAACAGAGAGGAGGAGGATCTGGCTGCATCTGTTCATACTGAATTGAATTTGTAAACTATGTCAGACAGAAGTTATCACAACAGAGAGTCTGAAAGTTGCTGATGGTTGTTGTGCTTTTATGACTGATTTGCAAGCTTGTAACGAGCTGTGCAGTCAACACTGATGTGAGGGCGCTTTTTTTGATAAGGCTCTAGGACAAATCATTTCCTATCACTCTACCAGTGCTTGTCACAAGAAAAACAACTGTGAGAAGAAAGTGTTTTGTTTACTCTACATCAGTAAATAAGAGGCGAATACTCCTTACTGGCTCCAAACCTCTTTAATGTGCCCTCTCTCCTGAACTGACTACGCCTGGTGCTTCTTAAATGACACAAAACTAGCAACTAGCACAAATGTTATGGTCAAGAATAACACTCACATAGCATCCCATATTTTCTTTTTAAAATGAAGTATTAAGACCATTTAAACTTGAATACAATAAAAGTTTTTTGTATACATGTTGTATACCAAAATACCCCTGAGGTTTTTACTTTTTCTTTATTTTAAAAGAAAAAAAAGAAGAAAGGTCAATTGTGAAAAACTTTAAATTGTGATATTGAGTCTACAACAAGTGTCTAGACCTTTTGAAATTTTCAAGCCTCATCTACTGGCATTTTTGCCAAAAAGCATGTACACTAAAAACAGAAAACTGCTTTTCAGTTATCCACTCTCACTATTGAATCAGTATCACACATGTTGTCTTAATTAACTACTGCAACCCATCAAACTTCCTCTGTGTGGAATAAAAGAGAAATTCTTTAAATATTTTCTGGACATAGCACCCATAGTTTTGTTTTAGAATGCTAAGTTTTATTGTCGATGGAAGTTTTGATTTAGCAAACATTTCTACCTTCAGATTTTATATTAGACGTAGGAATCGTTTTAAATCTTTCATCATGTAACTGTATTTAAACCTATTTTATCTTCATCCTAGACGCTTGTTTTCTTTATTGCTGCTTGCAATTAAAATCAAACTTGAAAGATAGACTTTGCACACAAAGAAAATCTTATGGTTTCTTAAGTATTATTGTTCATACTTACGTCATACACATATTTAAATTAACAACACTTGTTTTATTAAGCACTTTTAATTCTGTGCTTCTCATACACCCACATGCACCTTATTATACATTTAATGCCGTTCTTTCATTTTTATCTGCAGTGTAAATGGAGGGGAACTTAGAGGTTCAATGTCTTGCCCAAGGACACTCTGACATGAGAAGAGGGACTGAATGACTACTCATGATGGAAAAATATCTCTCTTCATTAGGATTGAACCTGTTCTTCTGCATGATAGCCAGAGCAACTGTCCCTGATACAATCAGTGCAAGAAGAATGATTTCCGTAAGTAATTTAAGATCATTTTATTGTATCTCTTTTTTTGCCATGGTATTAGACGGGTGCACGTCAACTGAATGTCCACTACCGATCCTCACACTACAAAGGCTATAGCCAGACTTGGTTGGCTTTTCAGCCCCCAAAACATAAAATAAATTGATAAGTTGATATAGGCAGGCATTCTGACATGAAGCAGCAGACCAGTGAAGGATTATGATATCAGTAGAGTTCCTCAATGATTAGCAAATATGAACAGCATGAATATATAAAACATTCCTCTATGTGTTAGTTTTCAGGGTGAAGTAATGAAGGGGGATTTCAGGTAGAGCTTGTATACTCCTAAAAATGTTTCATTACAAGAAAAATGAAATTCTCTTTTTCTGCCTTTGAAGCTGTGTAGGGTATGATCAAAGGCAGGGCTCGAAGCCATACTTCTGCCATCAAAAATACCCTTGATTCCAAACATTTGTGTGTATGTGTTTCACTTGTAAAATAAATACATTTAGTTTTCTGTATACAATTTTCAGGACTTAAGGGTCTTTATATTCTGTACAGCTGCCTATCAAGAAAAATAAATGTTTAATCTGGTAAGAGTTTTTCAATTTTGTTTTTTTTTTGTTGTTTGTTTTTGTCTGACCTTGCAGCATTAATATATTGTATTCCATAAAAACTCCATTTAAATTGGCTTAATGTTCAACAATGTTCCGTTCATTTTTAAACCCCAAGCTGAACGGTCTTGGATGGTTTTTCCACTTTGTTTGGGAAAATCATTGCAAATGAGGCAGAATTAGTCCCATGAGTGATATCATTGGAGGACACTAAATCCTTGTTGTCTTAATTAAAACTCAGTGAATAGACAAAAATTAGCATGGCTCAGAGCCTCTGTGCATAACACCATTGGGGAAAATAGTTTTTTTAAGCTAATTATTATGTTGATTGTGCTTTTTAGTGTGAACAAGGCCTTCTGAAAGCACAAAGCAAAACGAGTAATTGCAACATAATCAAGGGAAATCGAAACATGTTGATAAAGCCATCAGCGACTTAGGAGTTGGAGACAGGTCACATGTTAGAATAATCCACCCTGGTTCCCGAAAGATAGCATGTGCTTGTTCCTGTGCCATCTTCAAGCCTTGTTATAACCATGGAAAAAATACAGTTCATTATTAGTTTTCACAAGGGTGTGATAGCAGCTGCTGAGCTCGGTGCATGGAAACTAAAGTAAAAATGAAAATAACAAAGTAGTTGGATATTTCTCTCTTTGAAATGAGTTTATAATCCCAAATGTAAAAAGAACACCATCTCTTTTTGATGGAAATTTCTTTTGGATTACAGGGCTGCTTAGGGACTGGGCCGATGAGACTCTACATAAATCTCACAGGAGTGGACAGTTTTAATGTTGCTGTGGGTGTGAACAGGTGGTCAGAAAATAAACCGCAGGTCCTACATGGACGCTTAGCTAGGTTTATCCACTGCGTCAGAATTAAGAGAAAGATTTACAGTCTTAGTAAGAGTAAGAGCAGAACAACAGTTGTTTTTTTTCTTTTCCCAGCCATTTAGTTTTGTTTTACTTGTTTATTGTTTGTTTTGCCCACCTTCTCCATCAGCAAACAGTTGAACTACCTTCTAGTTTAGAGTTTGTTACATCTTTTGAGACTTTACTACTCGGTTTTTATTGTGTTATACTCACTGAAAGTGAGTATAATGGTGGGTGCTTTACTTTCAATTTTCAATTTCTTTTTTCTTTTTTTTATCATTGCTCATTGATTTAGGAAGCTAATTTCACTTATTTAACATTCTGATTTTACTAAAACTAAGCCAGGATGACAGTAGATTGTAGTAGTAGCTCTCTGCCTGTCGTCATCACTACTGCATTTTGTTGCTATAATTAGCAACAGATTGGGAAGATAAAACACAACAGAGGGCTTCCTTGGGATTGGGTACGTGGGCGGTAATGGTCAGAAAATCCTGCAGAAGCAGGTGGGAGTGGGATTAATAAAAGGTCCACGGTTTTCATTTGGAATCCTACATGAGACAATAGACTAAGAATCTTTGTTGATTTCTTGTTTTTAAAACTAAAACAACCCGAGAACCTCTTCAGATGAGAGGCTTTGTCTGGCTAAACTGCCTCAATCAGTTTGTAGCCTTCTGTACTTTGGAATATGCACAGCAAAGGAAAATTAGTCTCAAGGGCTGTAACCAAACCCCTATTACATCTGAAATAAGAAAACAAAAATGCAGCATATTACTCCCCTTTAAGCTCAGCTCAGTGGTTTTGCAGTTTTAGATTCATGTTGAAATATTATTGATCTCATTTATTGGGAGTTTGGACAACTGCCCAAGCAAAGCTCCTGACCCAGAACTCAGTCATTTTACATCCAAACCAAAGACTAATGATGACCTTAAAGTTTCAGATAGCTGGAACAGTTTTAGTTTGGATTGATTTAGCCTAATTAAGATAGATATCTTTGGGGTTCTCTAATAAAAGTGTAGGAACTGTTTAGGGGTCATTGAGTACTTTCTATAGTACTTTATCATTGTTATTTAATATAATTCTACACTTTGCAGAATATGTGACTGTGTGATCTGAGAAGAAAATAGAAAAAAAATATATTGTCTGTCTTTAGAAATTAAAAAAAACACTTGACACCTAACATATTTAACATCCTCTCTTTCTCAGGTCGCTACAGCATCATCATAGGTTTTCACTCCACCCGGCCCGTGTAAGCACATCTTGTTGAAGAGTTTGTAACCAGATTCCTTCTCTTTTTAACACCTTCTTAATGCTTACATAAACTTTATGGTGCTGCAGCAAAAAGAAAAAAAATCTACATACATGACAGTTTTCTTCTTCCATCCCTTTTTCAGTATCATTTCTTTCACCAATACTATGGTGGTTGACCTATTTGAGGATATGGAGCTAAAGCTAGGCGGACTCATTGAATCTGTATATCTTAGATCCTAGTTTAATAAAAAACTCTAAGCCACTTGCACAGCCTCCCACCGAGTCACCTATCACCTCTGCTTCTTCATCTATGCCATGAATTAGCAGGTTATTCTGATTTGACCTAGATTCTAAGTCATCCATCTTTTTCTGCTCTTTCTTTAATACATGCAGCATACTGTTCACTTCATGGTGCCACGTTTCAATCTCTTACGCACGTCATGGCATGTTCTGCAAATACTGGATTTGTTTGCTAATACCATCTAGACTACTTTGAAAGTTAGCTATGGTAGCTTCAAGTGATAGCATGTTCTACCTTATGGCATCTCTTTCTTCCTTGCTTTAGGCGTTCAGTTTTCTTTTCTTTTACAATAAGCCCCCACTCATATTCCAATGTTCTGAATCTTATTTTAGCTCATTCCTCAAGTTTTATGTGTTTATCCTTGTTTTTTAAGTATATCCTTGTTTGTTAAGTTGGTGTGAGGTGACCTTTTAACACATCCATATTCTTCTCCGTCCAACCAGAAGTCCAAGGTTTTATCATTTCAAAGGATTGATGTCATTGATAACACCCCAAGTCTTGCTGACTGTCTCAGACTGCGACTTGTTCAGAAAATGGTTCAGATTTTGCCATATACCAAAGAAGTCAGCTTAATTACTGTCACCCCTTATTTTTTATTATTCTCCTTGTGATCATTATAATTTCAAAAAGTAAAGGTTTAAATATCCAGAAAATACACACTACATCAGTACTAACATAGATACAGAATATTTTTACTGGCATTATGGAAATAAGATTTATTTAATTCAGTAAAAAAAATTATGCACAAACCACATCATGTCATCATACTAGCTTATATTTAATTCTTTCGTCCAGTAGATGAATCTGTAGAGCAAATGAAAGGAAAATACTTCACAAGATTTCACCTTCCCAATTTGCCCCACTTGTTATGTACAGACTTAACATATTGATTAAGAAAGCGTTAATCTGCACTTAAATATATCTTGTATTTTTACTCGGGTAAGTTATTATGTTCTGATTACAAAAAAAAAAAAAAAAAAATAGATCTAGTTGTTGCAACAAATTCTTTTGTAAACAGAGCAATGCCCAAGAGTTCTTTTAAATTTTCCGACCCTAACAGTTAAAGCCATTTTGGATTTTTAAATCACTCTTGTGAATACTTTGCCAGTATTTATTGCCATCCACCATCTCGTGACATCCGTCCTTACCCTACAAAGAGGGAGAAACTATTGCACACCCAATGTACTGAGCTGATCATCCACGAAGAGTTAAGGACGAAGTTCCAGGACACCAGGTAGCATCGTGGGGACCCTTACACCTGAACTTCGCTTCCTTCTTTGGATACAGTTCAACAGGACCAGGAGTGAGTGTCACATCAGTCAAAAGGACTCCTTTGATAACAGATCTGCTTTGATAAATTCCCATAAAAATGACAGGTGTTGCAAATATTGGTGAAACTGAATTAATCTCCCTATATTAATCATTAATCTAGGCCTTAAAAAAGCCATCAAACTTAGTTTAGTTGGATTCAGAAATTATTTCATTATTCTCTTGAACATTAATTAATACCAGTTAAGTTTGATGAATAATTTTACACTTCTTTACAATACAAACTTTCGTTAAACATCTTACAATCTAAAAAAAATCCAATGATTTACATTTTGATGGCTGTGTGTAAGCACAGTCATCAAAATGTAAATGAGTAAAACAAGTACACAAACATTTTTTACACCAACACATCCTCCTGCCTTTAAAGAACACAGACAAACGATGGGTTTTCTGTGATATCAAAAGCTGCTTGGTGTCCTCAGAATACATTTTACTTCATTAAAGCTGGGAGCAAACACACACATCGCTTACACACACCCTCATTCATCATCCCTCTCTCCACGCATGTAGACATACACATTTTCTCTCCATCACCTAATTCTCCAATGCTATGAGGTCATTGTCTGTATGTGGTAGATAATAATGAGTAATGGTTTCCTTTGCACACAAACACGCACACACGCTGTTTTTGCCTGGTGCGTGTAATCTGCTGATGTCAAGTGCTCATTTAAAAGGCCATAAAGATAGATATCTTCCCATTCCCTTTTTAATCACATGACCTTTAAGAAGTCAATCAAAATGGATATGTATTTTTCCAAGCCTTAGAGCTGATGGCAGTGTCACAAGATGGGAGGTTATTTAATAATTAACATGCATTTCAAATCTTTACTGTCTAATAATATATTTAATATGTTAACAGCAAACTTGTGCTTTTCTAGCTTGTCTTTAAAATGTGCTTGGAATCACAATCTTCTCTGGCAGCTTGAGATTCTTTTTTCCAAAATATCTAGTTTAGAGTTTAGATATGAATGTCACACACATCTTTGGATTTCAAAGACAAGTGTACTGAAACTGGGCACACTGTGAGAGAGTCAAAGACCTTTTTAACTTTACTTATAGAGTCACACAGATGTAGGATTTCAGACAGCAAGTCCTCCAATCAAATGATCATATAGGCTATTTGTTTGCAATAATGCCAATCCGTAGAGTACAGTGATACAACTCTACTTTAAAAAGCCACAACATCCTTATGCGGAAGCTAGTAATACACCAACACCTGACTTTGCTTTACAATTTTCTTCGTCTGGGTTAAAAAACTGATCATGGTTAGGACTAAAACATATTCTTTTTACAACATGGTTATTAGTATTACTCCATTACCATACTATTAGTTAATTCACCTACAGTGATTCCCCTAGACCAGTCATCGCATAGTGGCCGGCGGGCTAAATACGGCCCACCAGAGCAAAGTGTGATTATGTATTAAAGTGCCATTAGGTGAAATAAAGTGTGTTTGGTTCTATTTTGACCACACCCCACACTGTACAATTGACCCATATTGCACTTTTGTGCATGTACATGGAAGGCCCGAAATCCGCACACTTCATCTTGACTATGTCAATCACCAGCTAGCCGACCGCATTCGCAAAGCATACCAGCAAGTCACAATAAATAATGAAATGAGAACAATATGGCCTCAGTTAAAAAGCGCAAGGTTAGGAGAGCTGTAAGTTAAATTCTGACTGGATAGAGGGGTTTTGTTTTGTTTTGTTTTGTTTTACAAGACCTTGCCAATGCAAAATCAACATGCTCAAAATATATGCTAATTGTTGCTGTTAGCAATGCTAAAAATGTAAAGTGGCACTTCAATACTATGCATGCTGTCAGCTTCAGCGCCAACTACACAACAAAACTGGGTCAGCAAAAACGCAAAATAGCAAACATGCTAACATCATACACACAGTCTGTTTCTACTATGACTAAATCAACATTGACACAAGAGAGCACCACAGCTGCATCACTGCAAGTTTCATGGACCCTGACTAAAGCCAAGAAGCCCTTTGCTGATGTCAAGTTGATTAAAAAGTGTGCTGTTGAAATGGCAGCTGAAGTTTTAAGTCATGACGAGAAAAAGAAGAAAGCTGTTGTGGAGCAGAACAGGCGCCACTGTCGGCTAACACAACAACCGGAAGAGTAGAAGTTTTAGCAGAGGAGTGTTTCTCCTGGAACATCGTCTTTTTTGATCATAAACAAATGATGACAAGGATCTTCTGCAGCATAACAATGTCCGCTGGTTAAGCAAAGGTCATGGGTTGGAGAGGGTGTGTGACCTGCGTGATGAGATTCTTTAGTTTTTTTGTTTAATCGGCAAAGCAAAAAAGCCCAAAGTTTTTAAGTGAAAACAAGGTAATGGCAGATGTAATTTTCATCTAAATCACCTCTGCAACTACAGGGCAAAAACCACACTGTTGCTAATGTGTATGAGGCAGTTCAAGCTGTCCAAGCAAAGCTGAACCTCCTGGCGAGAGATGTTCATAGAAGAAAGCTGCACTTTCCACGTCTGCGGGAACATTGTGAAAAGCACAATATGCGGGAACATCCAGTGATGAAGGATTTTGTGTCGAGTATGGCAGAAAACTTTAAGGAACAATTTGAAAGCTCCCCTAAACTCTGATTTGACATTCTCTACTTCCTGAGACAGCCATTCTCTGATCCGGCTGATGGCCAGTGGACTACAGAGGTCAAAACACTGGTACCTTCAATTGATGAGGCAGCATTTCAGATGGGGTCTTAGAGATGGCAACTTCTGATTAGCTCAAAGCACAGCACATGCATGAAAGGATGAGTGATCATCATCATTTTCTTCAGTGAACACTCTCAAGAGTCAGGACAGTAACAGACCCTCTAATACACATCTTGGACAGTGCCTCAGGATTATAACAACAGAATACAATTCAAGAATATTTTTGTTAATCAAAAAGAATAAATGAATTAAATGAGAGAGCAAATTTACTTCCAAACTGTTCAAATGTCATACAACAATAAAATAAACAAAATAATTTTAATAATTAAAGAAATAATTCTGATTAAACAAAATGACATTGTTTGCTTGTTCTGATGTCCTCCAGTCTGATTTCACACATTCTCACTTGGCTCTTCTTTAGGTGAATGTGGCTAGAAATGCTGCTGTCACCTGTCCGTGTGGAAAGCTGAAAACCATGTGGACATCTTGCTGAGGGGTACAATGTTTAACAATCAGCATCATTGTTACTGATCATAGTATTCATAGGTATTTTAGGCCTATGTAGAAATATTATCTATTATCCTCAGGATATTGATTTTTTTTCCTGTATGAAACACTCACTTTAGTGCTGTTTTTATTGTGCTATTGATCAAACTGGTCATATTATGTTGATCAAAATATTCTCCAAGGTCATTTAAAGAAAACAGTCGTTGATACTGACTTATTTTCTTCCAAGTATAGATTTTTTCATTTGTCTGTCCTTCAACCCAGATTATGACTAATATTATGTCTGCTACTACAACCAACTACCATTGATACTACTAATCTTGACAATACTACTAGCCTACTTATATTAATAGCAGCAAAAATAGTATATGCACATAAAACAATGTTTACTGGTCCAATAGAAAAAACTTTTAGATGCAACCCTTCTCCACACACTTGAATCAGATGTCATCTGCATGTCATTCAGCTATGCAGAGGCCTGGTAACCAGCCAGTCAATTCATTCAGGCACCCCTGAACTAAATCAAAGAACCATCAATGAAGCTATTTGTGAAGTCAAATATTTACTGAGGACAGTTAAAAAAAGAAAAAAGCAAAAGCAAAAGCTCATTTTTAGAATTAAAACAATTTTTTTCACTTTAAGTGCAAAAAAAACAAAAAAAAAACATGCTTTATTCTGGGTGATGCTAAACCTATCTGAGAGCAGAGCAGCCATTGTTGACTGTTGGCACATCTAAAGACATCCTCTCCCTGCCAAAATACAGTAGAAGAAATGAGATGGATACAGACTGGTGCAAAATAACACAGCCTTTCTGTGCCACATTGCCATATGCAGAGCCCAGCAAGACTGATTTTCTCACAAATTGAATCTTCTTTCCCCGTGAGAATCCAACCCTCTGGCAAGGTAAGTAATATTGAATTAAACATTAAATTAAATTTCTTCATATTCTGTCTTTATTTCCAATAAAGTTTTCATTACCTCACTGAGAATGTTTTACTCCTGGAAATATACACACTTCTTTGTTATATATTCTTTTATTATATAGTTAAAGTTCCTTTTTCTTGTCTACTCTGAAGAAAGAACAAAATAGAGTTATATGTTTTTCTCCCCATGATATATTTAAGAAGACGGAAAAAAAAGACTACTGCTTTGTCATTTGAGTGATAATTTTACATTTTCTTGTGTGAGCATATTATTGTCGCATGTTTCATTTGTACTCCTGAGGAATTAATACACTAAAAAAACTAAACTAAGGAATCGGAGCTCCAGATCTGTCTTTTTTTAAATGTGAAATACTGTTAAAGTTCATCATCAGTTTTATTCATTTTAAAGAAAGTGTGTTGAGTCTTTGCCGCTAGTCATCTTCAGAGAAATGGATTTAAATGTCATCCTTTCTATCTGCATTTTTGTTTAAATGTTAACGGAGTTAATTACCAGCTTGTAAAGATTCTAGTTTTATTCCTTTCTTAAGGAAAAGTTTTGACGAGGGAAGGGATCATGAAATCTCACATACAGTCTTTTGTGTCTCATTCTAGTTTACGTGTATAATTATATTTACGATATAGTATATTGATCGAGTATGTATGGTTAGAGTCTAATTGCAGCTTCGAACTAGAAGCAGTCGAAGAGCACAGTTAAAAGTAGATTCAAAAGCTCTAATGGTAAAATTACCATTATCTCCCCATAAGAAAGAATACTTAAAAAAAAAAAAATCCTGTATCCAGGCGGTGATCTGGATCACCTTCAAAATCTAATCACTTGTTCTTTATTCTATTTCTGAGATTTCCTGAAAATTTGGTCAAAATCCATCCGTAACTTTTTGACTTGCTAACAGACAGACCAACATCACTTAAGATGTGACCACCACTTTGGAAGAGGTAAAAAAAAACAAAAAAAAAAACGCGTTTCCAATTACAAACTGGAAGCTGTGACTATTTCAAAAGAGGAGCTGTGTCTGATCTCTTAAACAAGACCATTACCGCTGTGCTAGTAGCTCTATGAGTATGTGCGAAGGCACAGAATTACTGCAGAGGACCAGTGACCAAGACCAAGACCAAACTGACACGAAGCAGCACATCTGGCTCTAGATCAGGGGTCTCCAACTCCAGTCCTTGTGAGCTACTGTCCTGCAGGTT
>JBAFTA010000024.1:13234288-13244691 GCA_036919975.1 Melanotaenia parkinsoni | reverse complement strand
AAACACAAAAGATGTCTCCCCGTGTCCACCCCACGGCATGAACACGAACAAACGGCTCCTCTACTGAAAGCTCACATATCACAGATTCCACAGCTGGAAGTTTCATCTTAATATGACCAAGATTCCCCGAACCAGAGGCAAAAGAAGACCCGATTTATGCTTCACGTTTGTATTGGTCAGAAAGAATGTCTTACCTTTGCTGTCTTGCATAAATTAAAACCGCATTTATAAAAAAAAATAAATAAATAAATAATAAAAAATTTTCCCGTCCAAAACTTAAGATGTTCTGTCCATCTGCATGTTTTTTGACAAAGAGAAACATCAGTTCTTTTTTCTTCCTGTTCCAGACAGAAAACATCTCTTTATTTTAATAAACCCGTTCTCTCCCGATCACGTCAGACGCACCGCTGCAGCAGAGATATGGCAGGCCAGACCTGCCACAATTACACCACTAATCTGTCACGTTTCACCCAAAGAACGGCGAAGACAACGCCGTTTTGTCAGTAAACACAGCGTATTATTTTTGCCGTAATAAAAGGCTGCACCGTTAAGGTCTGGCCTGCCATAAAAGTCAGCAGCCAGCAAAAAAAAAAAAAAAAGACGCGCAATTAAAAAAATTAACGGCGTTAATTAAGCGTTGCGTTAACGCGCGAGTAACGCGTTAACATGCCCAGCACTAAAAAACACAGTCATATTCTGATTCATTCTTATATTGTATGCCAAAAAATTTGTACCTGTGAAATAGTATAACGTGGATTCTTTGGTAGTACTTCATGAGGCGAGAAAAGTTTTGCAACTCAAATTCATTTGTTGAAACATTTCTTTAATTTTTTACAGAATTTTTTAAACTCTTTAAACAAGTTGAGAAAAAAAAGTGATGCTTTGAGGTAAAAGGTTTCATCAACTGAATCTGTTCACCCATCTGGATAGTGAAAAAGTATGAATCAAGGTTTATAAATGATAAAATAATGTAGTTTAAAATATAATTTTATAAGAGCTGTATTGCTGTTTGAAAACTAAATATTACATGGTTTTTGGGTTTTATCTCCAACAATGAAACTTTTCAAAGAATCAAATATTCTGTTTTGTGTAGGCTTCTTGTGTCTTGGCTATCTGAAGAACTGGTTCAAATCTGCTGCTGCAATTCCAGCAACCTTTAAGCAGAGACACAAGAGAAGAGTTCAAAAGGGCTGCATCATCAGACAGTTACAGGTTATTCTTATGCAGATCATCTCTGGATTCTGACTGGAGACTAAAATGTCTCAGCTCAGAAAAGCCAGTGAGTACAAACTCAAGGTAACAGTTTTATTTCCAGGTTTTAAAAAGCAGAGATTGAGTGACTGACCAGTAGGTATAGTTAGTGGGAAGTGGCTTCAACACGCAGGTAACTATAGTACAACTTGACTGGTTCTTTTTACTGAAACAGAAAAATATCCTGTTGAGAACAAGAGACTGAAAACTAGCCTTAAATAACCTGACCCACAAAATACCACAAGGAATCAACTGACGAAATGGCAGCGAGTGGAGAGCAGACCAGGATTTTAAGCAGCAGCAGATGGAGATGATGCAATTACTGTACTGCCTACAGCCACGCCTGCAGAAAGACAGGGATAGGGACACGGGGAAAACAGAGAAAGAGACAAAAAAGGGAAGAGATAAAGTTCCCAACCCTAACTGTATCTTTGCAGAGTAACATTAAAATTCACTCTAAAAAGCATGTTGTCCATGCTCTTTATTACAGAATTTTGTTGACTATTTTGTTCCTTTCGTTATGAAAAGAATGAAGAAAAGCAGTAAAAGACAACATAGGTCATCTCAGATGAATCTAATACATGAAGGCATTTTATGAGTGTTTGGATTTATTGAACATACAATGTCAGACGGTATATAACATGGGTTTCTTTCATGGTAAGGTAATACCAACATAATTTATAGACAAATGCATGTAACCAAAGACACACACTACATACATAAAGATGTAATATGTTTGATTTAGACTGTAAACAGCTTTTGGGTCTTGTATATCAGCCCCGAGGCTGATTTAGCTTCTTCAGACTCTGGTTGGTGCAGAATCAGTGTTCCGTAGTTTCCAGTAACATGTTTAATTGGCAGGATGGAAATGTTCATGAATCAGCGTATGTATAGAGCATGAGGCACCAAAGCTGACTGCAGAAATCAATACTAATTAAATTCTTTGAAAGTTAATTTCTATTTGGCCACAAAAGAATAAAAGAAACTCTGATACTGATTCTGCTGTGAGGTGCATTCAATGACTCGTTTACCCAGAAACCTTCACTTCTACTGTTCTGATTGGAAACATTAAGACTATGCCTGAAACTTGGGGGCAGTTTTGAGTTCAATGAATATCTTTCAGTCAAGATGGCAGCTTCCCTCAGCACGATGTCCCTCTTTACAAAGATTTTGGGAAACACGTATTTGCACTGAACAGGTTTCTTACTGCGGATTTGGTTCCATACACAAACACTCCTGTTTTATTTATTTGAAATGAAAAATGCTGTTGGAAAAATAAACACATAAATATTGTAAGATAGTTTGACCATGCAGCTTCTTAGGGATCAGGAAAAAAAATGCACTGGGATTTACCAAAGTGGTGCATGAAAAGTTTGGCTAAATGTTTTTGTCCTTGTATTTTAGCACATTAGAGAAGGTTTTCTAACAAAGAAATTGTGCAGAAAAGATGTTAAAATGAATCAAACATTTTCATTTACTAAAGTTTACAAAGGTGACCAATTTACTGCAGCATGGTTACACTATTAATAGCTATTTAAAAAAAAAAAAGTTTAAAATCATGCACTTGACACAGATGTTTGAAGAGTAGCAGGTTGTGGAAGCATTGCAGAGGAAAGACAGTGTTTGATGACAGTGATGCACACTTACTATAGTTTAATTTCTGTAGGACTTCTGTAGTCTGTTTACCAAACTCTCATGCAGTTTGCAAGATGACAGTCACAAGAAAATCCATGTTATCAGGCTTCAAGTTGATTAAACACGGAAGGTTGAAAAACCATTTAGCACTGTTTGCTGGCTGCTATAGGCAACAGCTATGCTCAAGAAGAGCAGGTCTTTTTCACTGACTGGCTTATTGCTCGTAATTTTTTGCTCTGACATTTTCAAGTTTGCTTGTGCTAAACATTTTGTTCATCTAGTCATTTGCCAAGAGGCTAAAATTGCCTAGACTTTTTTTTTAGAAATCTTTTCTTGAGGACTTCCCAGGTAGTTCTGTATAGCAAACTGTCTGATGTGTCAGTATTTGTAGCTGATGAAGGGAATAAGTAAGCTGACGCTACCATATAAAAACTAGCCGGTTTGGATTTAACATATCGAATGCTTTCAGAAGTGTTTAAAACTTGCATTTATGTGAATTTCCAGTTACATTGTGGACTCAATTCTGTAGTACTGAAAATTCTGTGTTGTTTGATTCATCTTTTCATCTACAAGCCTGCAACCTTTACAGCCCAAAGAGATGTTAATCCCTCAGCCCAGTTTTAATTCTTCTATTTTTTAACCTGTCCTGTCCAGCATCATAGCAAGCAAAATGATAGTCTGGTTGCTGTATCGTGCTCAACAAATTTGCTCTGCAAAGGGGAGGATTATGCGTATAAGGCTCTTCTTAATAACCTGATTCATTTATTTATTTATTTACTTTGAATCTTGGAATCTATGTAATCTTGCTGGACCTGACCAGGGGGGACAAAAAAAGAAGGAAGACAGTGAAAAGAAGCAAAAGGCAAAGAAGAAAGGAGACACCCTTCAATCCATACTATCACCAGACAACTGTTAGCCCTGGAGATAAACACCCCAGAAGATTTTCTACGGTTTTTACTGAAAAACAGAGCTGCTAATCATTAAGAGTTCTTAAATAATAACTAAATCAAAAAGACATATCACAAAAGTATCACAACAACCAGATACTAACTCACCGGAAAAAAAAAGAAAAATTATTTCTTAGTGTATAAACCCACTGGCCAACTCAGTGACTGTGTCAGCATGCGGAGGATGAGGAATAAGGAGTGATCAGTGATGAGGAGTGGCGAATGAGATCATGCAAATGCGACCATGCGTCTGGTGGCCTCAGACACCCCCGCTCCCCAGGAGGTCCCCCAGAGTAAGACAGGCCAGGAGAGGCCGCCCCCACGATCGGGCCATACAGGGACTGCAGCCAATGAGCCGCCACCAACCCCAGAAGGCACCCAAAAAAATACAATTTGTAATTTCTGATAAATATAGGATATTTGTTGTCATGTTTTTAAGAACCACAATTTTATTTCCATTTTTAGGTTTTAAAATAAAGAAAAATACAAAACATTTTTGCAAAAAGAGGATAGACAGACTTTCTTCTATGGGTTGTAGATATTATTTGTGGAAAATGATGTAAAGAAAAAAAAGAAAGAAAAAAAGCCCATAGTTTCCAATCTAATGACAAGAAAAATTGCTAAAGCCTGCATTTACCTTACATCTATATTTAAAAACATTAGTTGGTTCTTTAGTATTTTTAGACATGTGTTAAGAGCCACTGTGGAAGGTGCAGAGAGTCACATGTGACTCTGCAGCCACAGGTTGCAGATCCCTGGCCTTGAGTAGGCTAAAGCTGTCATTTGCTTAGTGAGGAATAGGCTACATCTTATTTTATGTGAAAAAAGACCAAACTGTATGGTGTATTTATACATCCCTGCAGGCTGAGAATTGCTCCAAAGGTCAGTAACCTGCTCACATTTCAAAAGTCAGCCTAAGGGCTAGTTTCAACAGTAGTCATGTTCAATTTGTCTGCTTTAACAGTGCCCCAGAGGACTTTGTTTAAAGTTAAACTTAGCTAGGAATAATAAAATAGCAATGTCTTACCTTTTTTTATGGGGGAAAGAGAGTGAAATGACCTATTGCAGCCTTTTCATTGGAAAACACTAAGCATTTTAAGTATCAACAAGATTCACTGTCGCCTCCAGTCATCTCTCCCACTGCTGACCCTTTTTCACATAGAAAGCATAAAGCCTGGCTTGTTTTCATTATTACTGCCACACATTTCTGTTTGAAATGACTTTTCTGTCATTTAAAACAGCATTCCTTTTAAACCTTTCTTTTTCTAAAAGGAAAAGAGAATGTCTTAGATTTCTGTCGACGTGTGCAGTTTCAATAGAGAGGAGAAAATAAGATGCAATTTGAGGTAAGTGAATTGCCTGACAACTTGTATCCTGTTGAGTTTGTTTGATGGTCTTGTTCATTTTAAACATTCATTTAAGAGAAATGAAACATGCTTGTAGTTCTCCTACTAACTGATTTACTTGCAAGCAAACTAATGCCATCACAGACTGAATAAAACCAAATACTATCCTAATCAGTCATTGATATGATATGAAATGTCTTAAAGAAAATGTTAAATTTAATTAAACAGAGCTCATCTAAATGAATAAGTCTGTGTTAGTAGTGGCACAGTGATGATAGTGCATATATGACAAATGTACAACGTCTGACCTCTCAAAAGTCAGATTTTGCTGTCAGAATATAAAATTTTGTGTAAAAGAAAATCTTTTTTCTTTTGACTTGACAGAAGTACGATAACATATACTTACTTTTGGCAATACATACCTAAACCAAGTGGTAATGACGCTTCATCCACTTTACTTCCACAATTACAGTACAGTCACTGAAAAACCAAACAACTGAGCAGAACATTAGAGACACACCACTTTTGCCATTTTCTCAGTGATGCCACCCTTATCAATTCGGCATCCATCTTGGATCCTACCTGTACTTTGAGATCTCTCCATACAGTAAAAAGCAGTCTCATGCTGACTCTTCCCTAATCTCTTGCTCTGTCTCTGGCTTGCTTTTGTTTCATCTCTTCCTCTGATAACGTTTTGTAATGTTAATTTGCTAAAATCAGCCATGGTACATGTTCAAAATGGCCGTTTTGTTTACATCTGCTTGCTTCCCTGTGACACGTACGCAAAGCAAGACTCAGCTGCAACGTCATCCAGCACCACGGATGAAAAAGTTGCATACTGCAGTTTCTCAGCCATGAGGTGCTGCAAGAAACCGACAGCTTCAGAAATACACATAATAGATATCACTGTGCCATAAAACAAGTCATGATGCAGAGATTTAAGATCAAAAAGTTACAGAGTGGGTCTTGAAGAGGTTTTATTGGTGACCTCCATGAAAAAGCACTCTCCTAAGGCATCATTCACTGTACAGTCATTCTGACCAAAGCCATTCATTGTTAAGTGTAAAAATGTTTCTTCTTAAGACATGCAAAAGAAAAAAGTCTAAGCTAACATCCATGACAGGGTAGAGGAGCACTAATTGCTTTGAAGTGTTCTGACTTGGCATGACGTGTGCAAATCCCATTAATCCTCTACACCGAAATTGTACCGCACTGCTTCATCGTTACTTACACACCCCTTACTGTGCCTCCTCCCACTTGATGCTGTTGTTTCCTGATTCTCTCAGGAAACTGGGCATCACTACAGGACACAGACATAGTAAAAGTTTTTGTTTTTGTTTGTTTTGTTTTTATAAAGACAATTAGAGTTTCTGGGTTGAGGGGACATAATCCACTTTGGGACTCATAAAAACAGAGTCCAGATGTGTTTAATAAATCAATTTCCCCAAGACTTAATTAAACACTTACTGCTTATCTATGTGTTATTAACATACGCTTTACTGAATGAATTAGGATTGGCTGAGAAGAATAAATTACCATCCATCCATCCATTTTCTATACCAATGTTATCTTATTTAGGGTTGTGTGTGGACAGAGCCCGTCTTGCCCGTCTGGTGAGAGGTGGAAGATTTTGTTTTTTATTTAACTTCCTATTCCGCTTGCTTTTCTGTGAAATGACTGCAATTATTTGAACACCTGCAGCTCTTTTTTAATATCAGTCCTTATTTTAGTTGGAAACAAATGTATCCTTCATACCTCCCTTTGAAAAATATTAAATGTTTTAAAAACTAAGTAAATTTCTTTTTTTTTAGGATGTGTTGGAGCATGGAAGCATCTAAACTCTGCAGGGCAGTGGCCCTCAAGGACTGGAATTTGAAAACCTAGACATAAGTTATCTCACAAGTCAACTATAATATTATTTTGGAAGTTTAATTTATACTAGTCTCTGATAAAAGAATTTTTGACTGAGCATTTTGAACTGCAGATTTTACTTCAGCCTTTGGAAATTGAAAAATCGATTGCTCAAACACATTTATTCTCATTAATGTGCAGCCATTAAGATTTCATAAAACATATTTGCGACGGTTTCATTCATTATATCAGACTTGCTTTTAATAATTTCACAGTCCAACATAATTGCAGCATTGAGCTGCGGGGAAGCATTTTGTTGTTGTTGTTTTGTCTGTGACAGGAACAAAGAGACCAGCCTAGGGGAGGGGAATGATGCATACAGAAGTTACTGTGAGATGATCATGTGAAGAAGATACAGGTTCTCATGTATTATAAAAACTCCAGTTCCAAAGGATGAAATATAATCAGTTTTTTTTTAATTAAATGAATAATGATCTTTTTTGCAATTCAAAAGAAAATGTGTAACCCCTCATTTCCACTGGGTGCACATGCGCTACGCGTTTTTTTTTTTTTCCAACCTCTGTAACGTGTCAGTCCACACCTGAAGCTTGTCAGATGCGGCGCACCCACGAATGCAGTCTGCGTAGCTGGATCTGCGAGATCGTGAACTAACAGGATAATTTCAACTTCCAGGATAAACGTCTCATCGTCCATGATGGGGAAAAAAAAAACAAAACAAAAAAAAAAAAAAATACTAAGACACCCTGCCTGATTAATGGCATAATGTTTACATGCTTCAACGAGCGCAAATCTGCATGGGGGGCTTTTATTTTGAAAATTACACTGCTCCTGTGTCTAATTTCCTGTCTGCCCCTATCTGAACTGCTAAGAGTGGATGCATATTCGGTCAAAAATAGATTCAGCGCTCATGTTTTGGGGTGAGCTGTGACAAGGCGCTTCTGGGATCTGACACGCACTGCGGCGCGCAGTGCGTGTCAGATCCAAACCATTGACATTGTCAACCAAACCATTGACTAAAATGTCCATGAATAGCTGCAGACGCTGCAGCGCACACACCCGGTAGAAAATTTGAGGTTACTTGTCTCTAAAGACTGTCTAATTGAGAGAAAATTTCCAATTCTTCATGGATCATTACCAGCTAATTTAGGTAACCTTTAACCACAACATTCTTTGCTGATAGCTGCACCACTTTTTAATTTCTGTTTCAGCCCAGATGCTCAGCATGCATCTACTCATTCTATTGTTTCAAATAGGCATTATGATCACTGAATGATCATTCATTCTTGTCCACTTTGTACTTTGCTGGAGAAGACCAACTTACCTTGTGATGGTTTGTCATGATTGGCTCAGACCTACTGATCTTGGCTGCCATCCCTCGAGCTCAATAGGATTTGGTGTAATCCTACAGAGCAGTGCTGAGCAGATGGACACACAGGTAAGATCACAGTGGTAGAGGGGCTATAATTGGCCTGGCCCTCTGCCCACAAACCCCTTTTACTGGCAGTATTTTCAATTTCTAAAAATCTAATCAGAATTCAGCATAAACCTTGACTCAATCAATTTATAACCCACAGAGGGCTTTTATTTTTAAATCCTTTTATTTAATTTTAGCTAAATAGCTGTTACATTTATTGTTGGATTTAGGATCACATACAGTAACTGCACTTACAGTTATACTGTAATCCTGCAGAGCAGATGGACAGACAGGTCAGGTTACTGGGGAACAAACATGTCCATCTCATCTGGACTTTGTCATCAAATTAAAAAGTAAAGACAATTATTACTGGATGTGCTGTAATATAATGAAGCAGTCTTGCTGCTATCACTCCTCATTTTACACATTTGTATTAATAAAGTAAAAAAGGCATGAATTAGTAGTGACTGAGCAGCACTATTACAGCAACAGTAGTTTTCTGCATGCTGAACAGCACACTGGGCTTGTCCATCTTATTGAACATTTAATGCTAGAAGTTTCTGAAGGGTAAAAGTTTGCAAGATGTATGTCCTTGGTTGTTAAAGAGAAGAAACAGGAGCAACACATTTCTGCTGTTGCACGATCAACAAGTGAAACCAATAATCTATTATCAAACCAAAACAAGAAGGTACGATGCTTTTTAGAACAGCTACTGTACAATTCTGAAACCTTTAATTATGTGTGTTAAAAGTTTCTACCTTTCTGATTTCTGAGTAAATGAAGAATTATGAGCTGAGGATGTTTGTATATCAGATTTTCACATCACATTTGCTTTAAATACAGCTCCATATGCCTTACAGAGTCACTGCCGCCTGCATACAATCAAATACATGCAGTAGCAAAGCAGGATTACTCGACTCTAACAAAAGGGGTAAAAAGAAAAAAAAAAAGACAGCCATGTAGACACACAAAATAAATTAAGAGCATGTTAGCTGGTCTTTTCTAGTGGATACCAATTTTCACTGCTTTGCTGATACATGGTCTTCTATATGAATGACCTGTATTGTCAAGAGAAGTAACCATTTGTTCATGTCCACCTTCTTAGCATATCATTAAAAACTACTAGCTTTCAGTGATTTTAATGCTATGATAATGGGGGATTCATCAGATGTGGGGTGGGGCTTCATGGATGAGTCTTGTGCTCGTGTCTCTTATGGATGGTTGATCAGACTGATGTGCAGGGAGTTTGGAAGCAGGTGAAGCATATACACTGATGTTATAATGCCATATTCTGGCATTCATGTGAGTTAATTTAATACATATCACTATTCAACAGTGATATTGTTTTTCCATTTTCCAAGAGAAAAAAAAATCCCTTGCAGGAAAATTCCCCTCTGCAGGAATTTGCTCTGACCCATTCTGAACATGAAACCATGTTCAGAAAAGTCTGGAGTAAAAGACTTAGAACATTGACTTGGCTTCTAAACTACCCACATATCAATATGTGAGTAGTTTAGATTCTGATTATGATTAGGTCGTTATAATTAGGATATAAAACAAGGATATTGAGTGTGATGTTTGTGTGAAAGCCATCTATAATTTAAATAATCAACAAGGGCAGTTTGAGTGAGTGATGCGGTTGTTGGAACTCTTCTTATAGCAGTACAGCCTCTGAATAGAGATATTTTCTTCAGATGCTCTTAAGTAACGAAATTTGCAGGTAGCATACACCACCACCTGTTGACTACATAACAAAAACTTAATTTATTTTCTTCAAACAAAATTACAGAAACAAGCCAGATTTCTAATTCATTTTCGAGCTAGATGGAAACACAGCTGGCTTTGATATTGGTTTTTTGCAGCCACTAAAGTTTGGCAGTGAATAACGCTGGGAATATATATATATATATTCCCAGCGTTATTCACTGAACAAGAATA
>JBAFTA010000024.1:13213848-13234272 GCA_036919975.1 Melanotaenia parkinsoni | reverse complement strand
ATCTACAAGATCTTATCTATAAATATCTCACAGCTTCATGTCACAGTTCAGATTATCTTCATTTTCTGTTTCTTTTCTCTTACTAGATACCAGATTGTGCCCTCAAAACATAAACATTTCATCAAGTATTTGAAGTCAGATATGTAAGGCAAAATTTTTATTCTGTGATTATTTTGCATGTGTATATGTTTAGTCAACTTTTATTTCACTTTTACCTTACAAAGGGGTGAGTGTCTACTTTTATACTATTGAGGTTTTATTGTGTGGTTATTAAATGCACCGTGACTCTCAAAAAAACAACTAAAAGGAAAAACAATGTTTATCATCATTTGTAGTCTCCCAGAGATTTTAGGCATTATTGGTGATGGGCAATTTCTTTAAAATAACTACTTCGCAAGTGTTTAAATGGTGAAAAAAACAACAGTTAATGACAAGCAAATTAGTCACTGCTCCAAAGAAGCATGGAATTTGAGCGCTAATTTCTCTGTGGCCTTTTTCAAAGTGCGTCATGGGAATTAAAATTCCGTTCACCGTGTAGGTTTTCCTGCAATGCCTCCCTACTTATAGCAATGTTTTGGTGGTAATGCCAACGAAAGAAATATTATTATATAATTATTAAAAATTATATATTCATTTATTTATTAATTTATGATATTTTTTATATCAGTTGGACAAGACAATTCAGAGCAGCCGTGACTTTGATTTGAACTGACTTCAGTGTAAAATGATACTGACGATCTAAAATTTGATAACCCGGTGCTCCCGTACTTCCCTGTCCGCCGTGGGGCGCAAAGAGCAGAGCGAAGCGGAACAGAGCGAAGCAGCTACCCGGTAATCCGTGCGCTTTTTGCCGTGGACCTAATTAGATTATAGCGCACCGATCTTAGTCTCTGCTGCTTGCTGCTCCTACGGTAAATGTTCGGATACTGTGAGACAAAACCTCCCTTTCGGCGTCTGCATCGTCTCTCTCTCCCTCTCTTTTCCTTCAGCAAATGTCGCCGGGTCTCCGTGTCACCCCCTCCCTCTCTGTCTCACTCTGTGGTTGGGGAAGCAGGAGGGAACACTAGAGCACAGATACTGTTACTCTGCCTCGCCTCCTACAGAGCTCTAAGTCCCACAGCGGAGACTTAAACTAAAGAAGACTTAATGAATAGGAAGACGTTTTTTTTACTTCATGGGAGCGCGAACAAAACCTTTTCGTTAATGTCTTGAAGGCGCTAATAGTCTAGGCTAATATGCCCCACTCCCAAGACTGAGAAGAAGAAGAAGAAGAGGAAGAAAAAAAATTGTGGGGTCAGACTTTCATCAGACGGGCGGGTGGATGAGTTTTGTGGATGTTATTTGATGGATTTCTTCTTCGGGCTGTGTCTTACTGCGGCCGAGAGACAGCAACAGTGTGCGGAAAAGTATTTGAATGTTAGACATATGGCTTCGACGAGGATAACACGGTAAGTCGAACAATGTGTCCCTCCTTGGTGAAATATCTCTCTGCTGACTCAGTAATGACTTTAGTGACCCAAAGTGAGCTTTTTCATTTACTATATGCGTCTTCGTCTGAGTGCTGTTTGTGTTTTCCTACTATTGTAAGCCTACATAGTTCCCATGCTCCAGCTGGGTCGTATTATTTTCGGTTAAAATTAATTAACTTGCACGTGTGGTAATAGAAAAAAATTGCTCCGTTGATTAAACCAGAGACAACACAATGGATTATCGGCGTTACATGCTTGCAGAAGTCTACTAGATTGCAGTACTTTGAGCTGAGAGGGTTTCCTTAAATCTACTGAATGGTAGAATTCGCTGTCCGTGGTGCTGAAACAATCTGACCAGATTACCGGTGCTGGTTTAGCGGCTGTAATTGACGTCCGTTTGAATTAATTTAAGGCGACTCCGCGCATTTGTATGCGATGCCCATCTCAAATCTCACATTTTCGCATTGTATCATTTAATCGATTGACACTGATTCGCTGTGATCATAACCATAAGGATGGACTAAATACGAACTTTACTAGTTTAATCTACCTATCTTGGTGTCATGTGGGATTTTGTATTCAATTACAGTGAATAAACTAATTAATTTATAATCTTCTTGTAATTAATTTCAGAATAACCTGAAAGCCTGTTTCAGTTGAACATTTATCACCCCACTGCTCACCAGAAATTCCAGTTTTATTTTCAACAAGTACACTGTAAGAGGCTCCACGCTGCACTGTATAGGGGTTTGTGTGAGACTGGTTCAGTGAAAAGCAGGTTACCCTACAGCAGCCTGTGTGTCTTGGATTATGGAGAGACAGAAAGAGCGAAAGAGAGTCATCCGATTAGTTGAAATTAAGACAAGCTGTCAGGTCTTCAATACAGAACAGACAAAGTGGAGAAAGTCAAAGGTGAAAAGAGGCTGAAGTGGTGTCAAGTATGTGGAAAAAGTCTTGCTGTTCTACCTTTTTTGTATTGATTCTGGAGTTGTTTCAAATCTTTATCATTCATTTATTACTGTCTTTTGTCAAACTGGATCGTACAAATTCAATTTTAGGCTCACCCAGATGTAACGTGGCTTCCTCGCACATGCTCAGCTATATAGTGATAACTGGGACAAACACATGTTGCTGCTGTTTGCATAAAAGTAATGCAGAGTCGGAGTGTATCCAAGTGATTATACCCAGAGGATTATATGACACAGCTTTCTACCTGTGCGTAATAGACAGAAAAGCGTGTGTGTGGGCTCCTGTGCATACACATGAAGGTTTGCATGTTTGCAGAGAGGGGTCATCCAGACAGAATGTGCTTTGTGAACCAGGGACCCGTCCACTCTTCACCATGTCAAATCCTGTTAGCCACGCTAGTTGAGAGAGGCACCAGGACTTCTATTTGAATAACTGTAGCTAACACTTTGCGTTTGTATGGGGAAATTCTCTATGAAGAAATGTTTCACTATGGTTGAACATATTTATGTTTTCATTGCAGGGAAACCTTGTTCTTAACACTCTTCCATCAAACAAACCTCTTTTTCCTTTGTTTTAGGTGCCTGCAAGTTTGAAACTTGGTATGCAATTATTTAACATTTCTAGTAATATGTGTTAATTTGGGAGAGTGTTTGTACCACTGGAGGTGTCTTAAATGTGACTATAACATTTCAACGTCATGATATTTATCTGGATAAATGAAGAAGTCACTAAATCCAACCTATAAATTTTTGCTCACAAGAAGTCTTCCACTGAATAGTTTATTTTATTTTTGAGGTAAGCCTATGTGCGATGGCCAATGTTTTAAGGTAATTTAAAGATTGCTAATCAGACACATATATGGATATATATGGATAAATTATTGATTCCTCGTTGACAAAAGGTGGTGAAAATGACTTTTTCGCTACTGATTAAATTTAGCAAAAATGCATCCTGAGAAAATCCTGCTTATAAATTATATTTTAAGCCATAGTTTTAAATTATGAGAGCTTATGATGCTTACAGATTACAGAGATTAAATAACATCTTTGTCATCTTTTTACTAGTTGAAAGTTCACTCAAGCCCGCCTGAGCCAGAGGGTCTGACAACAAAAGATTTTCATAACAGGACACCTAATTTCTCTCAATCAAAATAGGGTTCAGATCAACACATTGAAGAGCAGCCCAAAACTTGGATATATATGTATATATATTGTAGATTTGTTGTGAGTGACAGCACAATAGAAATATAAGAAATCATACGCACAAGGGAATTAAAAACTGAATGAAATGTGGAAAATGCTGCAGGATCAATATCGAGCTACATCGATAGATCTGCAACTGCACCCCCTCCATCCTTACTTCCTGTGGCGAAATGAAAACTAATGTGATGCTAAACGTAGATATCATCATATAACATCATGTATAGAGGTGGTATCTACATTGGAAACAGAGTAAAGTTTGTCTTTAATGTTTTGCGCTGTGGATCAACGTGTTTATTTCTCATTCTGCTATGTGATCAGGTTAGATGTGCGCATCCAAAGTATTTCTGAATTATTTGACAGAAACTCTTGTTTTATTGTGTTTCTTAGATGAAGAACTTATTATTATTTTATAGTTTCTCAGTCATGGTCCTTGAGACTATCATGAAGATTACCCTGCAAGATAGAGTTTCAAGGACCATGAGAACCTATAAAAAAATAGTCACATACAGTATTTATGCAAGTTATGTCAGTTTTTCTGGTTTTATTTCACACTTTTCTTTGGCTTTTGTTAATCTAGTACATTGCCCTATTTCACAAGCTTGTAGATGGCCGCAAAGATAAATATCAGCTTGAGAGCCTTTGCCAGAGTGACATCATTAGATGTCATGAGGTTGCACTTGACTGTGACCTCATAATGATGAGGTCTATCCTTGACCTTAACTCATAGAACACAATCCCCACAATGAGGCAATGAATCATCATAACAGCAAGGTGGTTTTGCTGATTCAGATCAACAGAAATACACATTTTAGAGACATTGTTTTATTCACTAGTGAGAAAAAAAATGTTGATATATGCATTGGATGAAGTTATAAGTTAACGTGGTGTCAAGAAATCAGATTAAAAAAGACAACCCATTTTTTTATTAAATGTTTTAAAAAAAAATACTTCAATTGTCCTGCTTTTTGCCACCATCATGCCCAGGGTAGTCACAACCAATCAATTTATATAAAGTTCTTTATTGATAATTTCAGGCATCTTAACTAAAATATGATCATTTGATAATACACTTTCTTGTGGTTAAAGTAATAACTTCCTTTTTACATTATTAGTTGTGAAGATTGTATTGAATATACCTTTTTGTTACAGCAGTGGGCCACATAAACCTATAGGCAGGATTATTGATCAACCTGGTTCCTGCATGTCCCAGCATAGCTGGTTCTGTAAAGCCTTACTCAGGTTTCATTGCAGACACCAGGAGCTGTCCAGCTGGCAGGATTGATACCCTGAGACGAAGATGACACACATATAAAACCTCCACACTAAGTGCATTCAGAAGTTTAAGAAAAGCTTTTCAAAGTTCCCCATGATTCAATTAATGCTTCATCACAGAGACATTTAACCTTGCTCCACCTATTTTCCTGTACATGGTAATTGTGCGACGTTTGACTGATTGAACTGTCACATACTGCTGGCAGAGAAGATCTGAGTTCAGTGCCCTCATTCATCTTGCCAATTAGAAAATCTTTCTCTCTCAAGAGATGACAAGTTTCTTTTTTTTTAAAAGATATATGTTAGCGATGTCTCAGAATTGGGCATATACAATGTTTGGATTTTTAAACTCAAATAACTATTACAAGTTGGCAAATGACTTTTTCCATTTTCTGAATTAGCTTAGTTACCCTCAGTACAGTACTGCCATACACTGATCCAAGGAAAACTGTGCAGACAACTACAATAGAATAGCATTTGAGTATCCTACAGGCTGTGGTGGACTACAATTTTTGTCAAGCATGACAAGAGAGAAATAGTTATTTCTGACTGGACCGTGAGAACCATAGCCACACAGCAGGACTTGGAATGTGAGCAGCCTGCCACTGAGCAGGCTGGTAAAAATGGATCCATTGCATCTCAGAGGGCAACACTTAGCAAAAATAACAGTTCAAACCCACTGTCTTTTTATAATGGCTGCCAGTCAGAGCTGGAGATAATAGTTTCTCACTTTTGTTTTTATTTGAGAAAAAAACAAAACAAAACATAATAAGACAGCTTCTGTGTGGCATTTCTAATTTAATTTCAAGTTAAAGTAGCACTACATATCTTTAAAACTTGCCTCTAATTTGTTTCGATGGCACAGTGACATCTACTGTATTATGTACATTCCTGGAGCCGCGGCTGCCCAGCAGCATCCCGAAGCTGAGAAACCGCACTTCACAACTTATTTCTTCCATCTCAGCGCACCACTTTACAGTATTTTGCTTTGCGGCACAGAAAAAGCATCAACAAACTGGCTCTTTTGAATGCGAACCATGGCGGATTTAGCAAAGAAGCCCAAGAGGACATCATCGGAGGGCGCGAGGGAAAGAAGGAGCAAGAGATAAGACTCAACATCGGATTTACTTTTACTTGTTGAAGAGAGCTAAGAGTAAAACAGACGAATGCTTAATTAACCATTGTTAGGAGAAAATCTGCCAAATTTTAATAGAACACAAAGCAATGACATTAATTCTGTCTTTCCACCTCATTCATGACACTGATTAACTGATGTAGATGTCCTGTCATAAATGAAAAGCTTAACTTTTCTCTGCTTATGCCAGCCATCAAGTCTATTAGATAAGACATCTGTTCAATGTCTGACAAACAGATCTCACTGTGCTTACACCTTATAGCCGTATTCACATTTATTACTCCACACCTGTGGTATCTACACTCTACATGTGGCCCCATCCCCCCAAGTGGTGAGACTACTTTTTTGAAGGATGTCATAGTGGATTAGCTTCATTGGTGAAAGGAGGCCAAGTTGCTCAGAGTTCCTCGGTTTCTCTCGAAATGTAAAAGAGCACAAGCATTTCAAGGTGTAATCCATGTGTCAGTCAATCTATAGTCACTGTGTGAAGGGAGACAAAGATAAATTCATTGTGGGAAATATTTATATTAATGTTTGTTAAATTTGTAATTTGTGCATGTGCAAAATTGGTTTGTGTTCATAACACACATTTGCAATTACCCTGTTGCATAAAAAATAGTTTAAAGAGTTTATAAATAAAATAATGCATGCGCACCATGATATTGAGACAATTTTTTCCTCATATATGTTTAGTCATCTCAGATTATATTTCTTTAGCCAGTTTAGCCAATTTTAGACCTATATATATATATATTTTTATTTATTTATTTATTTTTTCTTGTGTCTATTTCTGCATGCACTCCTGATTAGTAGAGCTTGTATTCGACTTCTTCTCTCAGACAGTAGCTGTTGCACCTCTGCTGGGACGTATATATTTGTCCAGATGCTCCCAACAAGCTTGCACAGACATGTCTTATTGAGTTAGTCAGGCTTCTGTGAACAACACTGGCTGCATCTCAATTAAAGTCTTATTCTTCAGGCCTATGAACTTTTAAGTGCTCCTGTCAGATGCAAGAGCATGTGGTGAAAACCAAACACGATTACCCAGGAAGTACTGGCCTGCTTTTCACCAAATGCAGCCAGAGCTGATAATTCACAGTTAAACTTTCTTTTTTATGCATAATACCTTCAAAGAGATCAACAAGCATTATGTGCTGTGTGTCATCACATTGCAAACTATAAAGAGAACATCACTTCCATTAGATGCAGGTTTGTAATAAAATCCAGTCTGATGTGAAATGTATATTAAATTCTTTCTGTTTCTGGGTTTGATTTATTTGTTCTCAGCTACATAGAAAGGGGTGTAGTTTAGTTAATTTATGCAATTTAAACTGGGTACAATTTCTTCACCTGTACTCCAACTTCAGTGCAAAATCTTTGATCATTGTTGACATTTTGAGTTTCCCAGTTGAGGCAGATGTTACTATGAATGTGTTCATGTAAAGGATTAGACTCTCATTAAACAATCCGTCCAAGCCCATTGTTTTTATGTGACTGCTGGCCAAAATACTGCCTGCTATCCATATATCTGGCATCCTAAGCGGGAGAATGTAATAGTGCAAGTTGTCAAGCTAATTTTTGTTTGGAGCATTTATTCATTTATTTATTTATTACCATTTATTTTTAATTATGGAAAGTGTTAACTCTATTAAAATCTGCATTCAATTAGTCAGCTCATTTTCATATGTCACATCTTTGTTGTTTTATTTTAAGAAACATACTCAACTCAGTTATGTTAACCTAACACCTCATTGAACTGAAATTCAGATACTGTAGACCTCCTGTTTCTAAAACTGGGTCAAAAATTTGTTTTTGGTAGCTTGTGGTGGGTCCCTGTATAAAAACGACTTCACTAGTGTGAGTCCCAGAGTAAGATTAAATTAAGTCCATTTTAATCCTATGTGGTAAAAGTTCTGACAGCCCCCTGCCCTACTTTAATACCCTAAGAAGCTTTCTATCTGATCAGGGGCTCCTAAACCTCTTCAGTCCTGGACCCAAATAAAAAGGAATTAGTGGATGAGCCATAGACATACTGTATTATAACACAGTCTGGTTTGCCATGTAGATTCATTGACTCATAATTTCACATTTTGAGGTAATGACACATGGTCAACAACATTTTGCTTAGCAGTTCTATATTTTGTGTAGCTGGAACTGTAAAAATAGAGCATTAGCAATTGGCAATGAGTTATTAAAATAGCAAGCTTTCAATCCATTTTTTCTTTTGTTTCTGTTTTTTGGCAATAGAAACATAATGGCAACAACAGCAGATATTAAAAATTAAAGTTAAAATTGGCAGCAGTTTGGTCGATAAAGAGCTTGTCAGGAACAATTTTCTATTTATTTGATCCATTGAATAACTCAAAATTTAAAAAGCCAGTCAGTATGTTACACCATTCTGCTGCTTTGCATTATGTCTTAGATCTGCACTAGGGTTTGCAGGGAAACGTTGCATACTGCACCATCAAAAAAGAAAAAAGAGTCAATTTAATATTGTCTGCTGGCATAAGCAATCATTATTTTTTATTTGAGCTCAAGTTAGCCAGAAAGTCCTGGAAAGATATAAATAAATAATTCATCAATTGTGCATTGCCTTCCAAAGTTATGCCTCGGTTGCACATCCCATAGTATTCCACCTGCTGTGTTGAGTGATGGGCAGGAAACAAACCACACAAATATCAGACATGACACAAATTCCATGTCTCTTTTCTGAGGGAAGCATCATTTATTGATAAGATACAGTATGCCTTTTTATTATTTACTATTGTCATGATTTGGCCAGGTGGACACTTTCAAGGAAGTATAAGATTTTAAATCACAGAGTGATTTAAACTACAAGTCAGATTTAAGATCTGAAGATTCTCTAGAATAGTGAACATTAAATTAAATGATAATAATTAGATCACTTGCTGTTCGATCTCTCTGTCCTTCTGCAAGAAGATGCAAGAAGATATTGATGCAGGAATGTGTGCATTATCAGGTGTGGGTGCCTGTGCGTTAGCAGCCACATGCTAAGCCAAAAGAAAGTTGCCAGTGTTAAGCCTTGCCTCTGGCTCAGTGGTGTGTATCTGTATGAGTGTGTGAGACTACTAGAGATAGAAGGAGGGAGATTACTGTGGCTATTGCCAACTTCAAAGTGTCTACTGGTGTTGTGCCAGGTCAGCATGTTTACACAGGTGAATTGGTGTTGGGACACACACACTTTGAGTCCTACACACTTATTCGTGCACACATGAAGACACACCTTGATTGTGAACATACACACATGCACACATACATCATGCACATTGCCCAGAGTGCATTGGTCTTATCAGTGGTCCCTGTAAGTTAAGGGAGGCATTTAATCAGGGTCTCCATGCAGCTCTTGGCATTAAACTGATTCCACCATCTCTCCCTCCTCTCTCATGTCTTTCATTCACTTACTCTACCCTCACACCGACAAGTCTCGTTGGCTAAGTATTGCCCAGCCACAGAATTTTGTTCCAGAAAAGTTAAAATTGGATCACTGGAGGCTTAAGATAGTTTACATTCATAGATTTACAAACTTTCTCAGCTACTTTTGGAGAAGATTGTTCAACCTAAATCCTACAAAGTTTGGAAACTGTATAAAATAAAAATAACAGAATACAGTTCTTTGCTAATTTCATAAACCAATATTTTAATGATAAAAGAACAAAGAAAATATATCAAGTATTGCAACTGAGACATGTTATTTTTATTTTATTGAAAAAAATTATTGGATCATCATAGCAAGCTGATGGCTAATGGCTGCTGCTGCAAACTAATTTGCTTTGCCAAGTGAAGCTTTATAAATATAAGGCCCTTCTTGATACATACGTATTATTCTTTATCTTTAAATCTGTCTATTTCTGAATTTATATATTAATGCTGAACCTGACAAGGGCAGTGGGGGCAAAGAAATGAGAACGTAAATAGAAGAGAAAAAGAGCGTAAAGAGAAAAAAAGGATACACCAGACAAAAACAACAGCATCAGCTGTTCAATTTACCATGCATCTGCCCAGAAGATGTCAGAGGAAGGCCCTAGCCAGAGCGCCCCACAGCCATGAAGGGATGGCAGCCACCAGCCACCCAGAGGCAGGCAGAGCACATGGCCCAGGGCCCCAGGTGTCCAAAAGCCACCTGCCCAAACAAGGCAGAGGCCCTGCCCAATTCTCATGAGGACCAGGGCATCACTCTTTCTCCTAGTCTTTGAGTCCTTCTGAAGCAGTTTTTGCCATGGTCACTCTTCTCCTGCTCTGGGATGCTGCTAATGTGGCTGAAGGCTGTAGCCATGTGGCCAATGACTGGTCAATAGAGAAGTTTAGGAAGGTAGCAAATATGAAAGTAACATGTGCATCAATGTCAGGATGCAGGACTGCCCAGCAAAACAATGGGCCGTAAGAAGATAAGCAGTGTTAATACCACAAAATATCCAAGTATTGTTTCCATATTTTAACTGCCTGGCAGCTAAAAGCCCACCTTAGAAGTTATCCACTTCACGAACCTTTTTTATTCGTGTTCAAATACAGACTCTTAAAGCAGGCCAATACTCAGATTATGCACACACTGTTCCACTGCTCATAAAAAAACAATCCCACACCCACACAACTGAAATGTACATAGTTTGGTCTACGTGTTGCAAAATACATAGGTATAGTCACAAAAATCTAACCACATTTAGTTTTAATGTTTTTCTTTTTCTTTCATGAAACTGAACAAGAAATTTTTCTTTGATCTTTTATCAGTTGTGCAGAAGTGTAGACTTTAAAGGCAACTGTCACCCAGTTGTATGGAGGATGTGAAAACATGCTGATGCTCTGTTTCATTCAATGTTTATAATTTATCTAGCCACACAGAATGATATATCTGCCAAGATTTGCAGCCATGTAATTGTCCTGTAAAAACACACATCTTAAAATTATAACCAGCACTGGAAAAAGAAGCATTGCACCGCATAAGATAAGGGGACTGTCACAGTCTGTGGAAGAGCACGGTCAGTAATGGGGTAGATTTTCATGCACATATTGAGGTTGAGGATTTTCTTGGGCTGGTAAGAGACCTGGAGGGAAGAACGATAAAGCTCAAAGTATCACTGGGAGAGTCACCCTGTCTTTACAGGTAAAGTCAACCTTGATGCAGCTATGGTGACTTGAATGTTATTATATGTTGTCTATGTAATATGTCATTGTACTTTATTGTTGTAAGTCCATCCACCTGACTTGGAACAAAAGATGTAAATTAGTCATTGGATATAATCTTACATATTTACATGAGAATGTACATTTATGTGCCTAATACCTATTTTTAAATAAAAAAACAAAACAAAATAAATATGCGTTTTATTATAATAAAAGATTTAGCTTTTTCTGAACTTTAATGTCAAAGTACTTTTAAAGAAATTGTAAAGTTACAATTTGCTCTCATCCTTAATACAATACATTGCATCTCTAAGCTTTACATAAGGTGTCTTTTGGTGTTCATGCTGCAGTGCTGTCCCCACACTAATTTTAGGTGCCATAAGGTAATTGTACTTAAAAAGTAATTATGAGAAGCACATATTGAGATGTGATGTAGTAGTCAGTCAAAGGGCCTTGTATTGTAAGTTAGCCTTCAAATACAAAGCAGCTGTTCTTTCACTAATATGTTGTATGTTTGATGAGAATTTGAATTAAAACTTTTTTAATAATGAGACACGCTGTTTACCTACATTTATCTGGGGGCCTGAAAACCAAGTTTTCTTCTGTTGATCTGTCATGCTAAGGGAACTGACAAAACCACAGTACAATGTGATGACACTGGTGAGAGAACCGGCCTAGAATTAAACTTGTACCATTTTTAGTAATGGTTTCTTTATCTGCCGGTAAATTAACTATCAGCTTCTTCCTGCTCCAAAGTATAATTATTGTAACAGCTATTAAATGTTGATTATCAGTGGACTTCTGCTGTGGATATTTTTATATAGTAATGTCATAAAAGTCTTTTGCCAACTCATTCAGACTTGCTAAAAGAAAATGTAGCACACTGGTATATCACGTGAACTCTTAGAAAAGCAGCAAGATTTTAGGTTTCAGAGTTTTTTTCTTATATTTTTTTTCTGCACAGTCATGTAAGGTCGATTTAGCATGTCTTATGCTTTTAACATACAATATGTAACATGTTTGATACTGAGAAGCCAATCAAGCCTATTCCTTTCCTTACACTTTACCTTTTTCATCCTGTCTTTTCTGGCTGTCTGTTTACTGTCCTCTGTGGCTGCTCCAGCTCCCTTTTCAAAACATAAAACTACCAACTTTAAGACCAATTATTTTTACCAGTTCACCAGTATGTTCACCCCCAGTCTATTCTCATTCTCCCCACTGTCATTAATATTTGATAAAGATGTCAGTTTTGATATATTTTTAAAATGGTAAGTGGTTCTCTCTCTTTTTTTTCTTCTTTTTTTTATTAAATACCTATGACTATGATTACTCGTTTTCAAAGAAAACAAATCTCCCAAAATGTAAAACATAGTGGACATTTTTACAACTTATTTAAGATCTTGACCCTTAGATAAAAGAAAACTTCTTAATCCTCAAGAGCTGCTATTATTGCTGGTTTAGCATGCATCCCTATCTATTTATTTAAAACTTATTTAAGCACTCCTGCTGGTTTATCTTAAAATTGCCATCTTTAAAGAGTTAACTTTTCATACATGACTTGTGTGTGCTGATCAGTGTGCTACGGATTAGCTTGCAGCCACACTCAGGTGACAGCATTTAATATGGCAACTGAGTGCTGTGTGCAAGCCCTATTAACAGTTCCAGGATAGTATGTCAGTCTCACATTGTGTGGTTCAGGAATTATATGACTTGGGTGGTACATGTAAGTGTTATAGGTCTGATATTTAAAGTTCCAGGAAATGGAGCGTGCTGGTTGGAGCTTATTGTTGTGGTGTTAGACTCTCATTCAGGTATACTTGTATGAATCTGCTTCAAATGTGTCTAATACTTGAGTCCCTGCTTCTTACCAAATTGGAAAAAGTAATCTTTAAGTGAACATTTAGAATTTGCAGGAACATTTCCTGCTAAGGACCAAGAATAAACATTTTCTAAGGCTTCAAACTCAGTCCAGATCTCATTGAAATGGATGTTATTGAATGCAGACTCCTGCTTTTCCAAATGACTTTTTCCCAGACACATTGCATTCTCAGGGCTAGACTTGCATACAGCCGGTAAAAGGCATTTAGATTTCTTGATAGTTTTCAAGCTTGAAATATATGAGCATAGGAAAAGTCTATTTTCACCTTTGTGTTTGACCAAAAATGTGTCTGAATACTGTACAATCCAGGCACACAGTGCAGAGTGACTTTATAAATATGTGTACAAACAAACCTTAAATTTTCTAATTAAGTCAACATTTATTGTTTTTTTTTTCAATATTGATATTTGAATACTGTAGGGTTAACAATGCACACAAATATTCTGTACAGTAGAAGCTACTTTCTCAAATGTTGCAACACCCTTCTCCAGTTAGATTACAGCTAAACAGCCAGTGCATCAACATGTGTGGCTTTAGCTCAAGTCACAAATCAACACACTAACAAGTCAAACTAGTCAAACACAAGTCAAAACACTAACATCTTACAGCTGCAAGGTTACTTATTGTTTGCTGGAGTTGGAAAAATAAAGTATTAGAATAATTGTAATTGGAGTGGCATTAGCAGTGATTTCAACCACATGAAATGGGACGTGAGATTTATTGCTATCCACAAAGTTATGTGACTGTAACATAATTGAGGAGCAGAAAGGTGAAGGATATATGACTGATCAGCCATGGTCATTGGTGGCAGGACAATCTGTCATAGTTAACTTCTACTTACACCATGTTAACCATAAGGCATGCCTCATTATTCACTCTCTCGCATGTGAATGGGAACATGTGGATTCATCAGCTCATCTACATTTCTGCACATATAACACGTACATGCCAACTACGCTCCACTGTTTGGTGTGAGAAGACAGAAAATGGAGGGTCAAACTGCAAAATCCTTTACTTCTCTTACCTGCCAGTATGCAGTCAAGTCCCTAAACCTTATGAAGATGCTGTTGGAAGGTTTTTTGTTGTTGTTGTTGTTAATCACTATCATTAGATGGCATATAAAGTAATAAAGTTAATAAAGTAAACATCTATACTATACACAGTGGTGAATATTGAAGCATTCATCCTACTTTGTGTTCATTGAAGGAAAGAAAATAGAAAAAATGGTGAACATGAGAAATGATGGATTAGATGAAAACTGTTCCTGGACAAAGTGTAGAAACAGTGTCTCTGTGTCTGCTGCCTGCTCTGCTCTTCAGGAGATGTCACCCAGGTTCAACTAAAGATTGATTCAGTTAGATCATTTAATGATTCAGTCAGGTCCTGAATTATTGGATTCTTTGGTAAAAAGGGAAACAGCTGCATCAGTGTTAACATTTGTAATGTGTATGCTAAATTTAAAAACACAATCGGTTAACCAGCTATTCTCCTGCTGGAAACTCTGATGTCAACTAATTTCATAAATGTAAAGAGATAAACTAAGATGTAAAACGGCTCGTCCATAGACATGCTACCATTACTTCATGGTACCTTTGTAAACAGCTGGCGGGCATTGATCAGACTTACTGGGTTTATTGTGTCTCTTTAATCAGAACAGAACCAGGGGCAGAAAAGCCCTGCGGTTTACCACAAATTCTATCATCATCACCCACAGCAGCTAATGAAGGTCCTGCTGCAATCAAACTGTCAATCATTTATAACTTATTATGGTATAATTATCTACCCTGTTGTTGTTGTTGTTTTTAGATAATTCTGTAACTAAATTGAAAGAGCTAGTAACAGAAATACCAGGATGATGCGTATAAATGGCCATAAGTGATGCATCACTGAAATCCTCCACTTCTTAAATGTAGCCTTTGGCTTAATATCATCATTTATATGAGGAAGTTATTGTCCATACCCCTGCATTAAATATAGCACAACATCCCATTTGATTAGTGATTGTACTTAAAGAAGGACAATCTTTTAATTATAGCCATATCTGCTGACATGCAGCAGTGTGCCACAGCAGGCAGTGTGGGGGTTGCGATCGCTTTCCACTCATAGCCTAGTAAATGTCCCCATTCTCTCATATGCACACTGCAGGTTTTACAGAGACTAAATGAGAGGCTGAACTGCTCTTGCCAGCCCTCCACGACTTGTTGACAAAGCACATTCATGAATATTGCATAGCTGACAGTCAGAGAGAACTCGCACACTTGACAAATTCCAAATATGTTTTCAACCCACTCAGTCCAGTCAAGCCAAGATGTCCAGCCTGGCAAAGCATGATGTTGAGAGACATATTGATCTGGCTTGAGTGATAGGGTGAACAATGGAAAGCCTTCAAACAAAATTCAGACAAGTAGGGAAAAAAAATAAGAATCTACTCAAATGCTGTGCTATACTAAGACACAAGCAAATACAGAAGGTTAATTTTATTGGCCGTCTATTTTGATACCATGTAAACTTTGAATTTAGTTATATTGTATGTTTTCAACAATCAACCTGCCTGGAGCGGTTTCCATATTTTAAAAAGCAATAGAACTGAACTGAAAGGGGTTTATATGATAAATGAGAGTAGACCTTTTAGGAGCTGACACAACATGAATCAAACATGAATCATTTACATAAAAGACTGTGAAGGGAATATTGCTGTGGCAGTTAAAAAAAAAAAAAAAAAAGGAATGAAACAAACATGTGCATTTACACACCGGCAATTCAAAGCATTGCATAATTACTTGGAATAGCAAATATTTAAGACACTTTCCAGATCTATTTTGTCTCTAGGGTTTGCTATCTTTAACTCTCGTCTCACTGTTTGCTTCAGTTCTTAATTCTCTTTTTATTTTCTACTTCGCTGGTCCCTCGTGTGCTCTGTGGTTATGCCAATTTGGTAAATGTTCATAATATTTGCCCTGCTATGCTCATCCCCTTTTTGCCTCTGGAATAGCACAACAAATCAATACATATATTTTCGCAGCCCAAATGTTATTTCATTGTGCCTTCCAAAAGCTCAGCACTAATAAACTGATTACATTTAGAAAGGGAAGGTCCTTAGAGGCAGATGTGAGCAAATCCCACAGATTGCTTCATTTATTTTGCAGCGCTTGAGGTCACATAACGAGTGTCAGTTTGGTTGACATGAATGTGTGCCAGTTTAATGTTGCCACTTAGCATTGTAGCTTTCTTAATGCATTCAAGTGCTTACGAAAATATTACAATTACAACTTGAGTGCAATAGAATGACTCTGCTATGCAACAGAAAACAATCTGAAAACTTAATGAGATATTATTGGCAGTGAAGTGGAATCTTTTAAAACAATGCTAACTGTGAGATGCCCTGATGCAACTTTAAGGGGGGGAAAAAAAACACCATCTCATCATAAAGCTAACAGCTGGTCGTCGTTTTCTTAATCTGTGTGGAGTATATTGACTTGAGTCAGCCCCTGATTCTGCTTATATTTGGCCTGCTTCTTCTGTAATGCATTGCTTTGTGTTCTTAGTTAAAGAACAGCTGGTGGTCATATGTCACAGTTGGCTAAATTCCTTAGCAGAATAAATTTTATTATCAGAAGCACTCAAAGGCTACACATTTACCTTGAGAATATGTAATATCACTAAGACTACATTGAGGGCTGTAAAATTGTGTGATGGCAAGTTTTTTTACAGCATACTGTTGGAGATTTATGTCTTGACAGTTTTAGAGAATTGAAACTGGAGCTGTGCACCGTGTGTTAAATATTGTTAAATGGTATATGTGAACCCAACTTTTTTTTTTCTGAGTCTGAATAGTTTTGTTGCCTGAAGCTAACTAAATTTAAAAATAGACCTTTGCAAGTATAAACAGAAATAAGCAGTGGCAAAAGATAAAAGTAAGTCCAAAACTAATAATAAAAATGTTAATTAAAATAGAAAAAGAACAGAAAAATAAATGATGATGAAGAAAAATCTAGACAAAAGGAAAACAGTACCTTATTGTCATTCTTCTGGAAAGTACTAAGATAAGGAGTAATAGTGATGCAGTGGTGCAGTTTTACTGTGTTGTGTTTCTAAATAACTTTCTTCCATATTAAATTGGAAGTTTAAGTTTATGCTGTAGAATCGTCTTTGCATAATTCTAACCAATTTAAGTATGACCAAAGTATAAAATCCATAACTTGGATGGGAAAGTAAAACTTTTCTTATAATCATATACAGGTTATTTCATTCGGCTCATATTGTACTGCATCATTATCCGCCTACTTCTTATGTTGTGTATTTTGGAGTTAGTTCTTATCATTTTGTTTATTTTTTTTCTATGTTTTTATTAAGTCTTACGCCCTGTCTGATGTTTAAAAGTTGCTTGTTACTAGTGTATTTCAGTTGCTCCACGTGTCCTGTTCTATCCAGTGCAATTTAAGCTTTTTTTTTTTTTAATTGTTGTGTTTTTAGTACTTGGTTCATCTGTGCCTGGTCTTATCTCCTTTGTCTGATTTCTGCATCATCCTCTCCTGTCTCCTCCACCCTCACATTGAAATATTTTGAAGGTTATCCCAATTCCTAAAATTTACTTGGAAGAATTGACAAGAGAGGAAGCTTGTCAAAAGTGAGGATGCAACAGCATATGCTTTGCAGAAGTCTTTTCTTGGCACCCACATCTGAAGAGTCGTGTTAATCCTACATTTTTATAATGAATTAAAAAAAGGGTTTCTACTTTGTCACTAACAGACTTAATGTTCATCTATCAGAGGGAATTAAATAAAGTCTTAAGTTGCAAATAAACAATGGTTAGTTCTGTCACACATCTTTTTTGTTGACGTTGGTTTATCACTCTTTCAAGCACATATACACCTTAATTTATTAATTCCTTTTCATGGCTTTGTAAAATCAGCCTTGTCATCTTATTTTCTATTAAGACTTCTTTGCTTGGAGTCCTTGCATTGATAACATGTTTGTTTTTTATTTTTTTTTGTCATATAAAGTGAATTATTTTATGTCATTTCATTGACCCCCTTTCATGTTTTTGTCACTACAAAGCTCACTACAAAGGTTCTGCCTGAAACTCTTGATCTTTTCGCATATGCCTTTTGAGCTGGAAGTGATGCACCTTGTTGTGTTGTTGTGTGAAAGTGTAGAGGTGACATGGCGGGTCGGAGTTGATCTGCTCCTGATGTGCCTCTGAGCCTGGAAGAGAGAAAGTGGCATGGGTAAAATTGGCACTCTTCGGTGTGTAGTTACACACATAAAGCTGGCATCACATAATTTTCCTCTCTAAGCTGGTACACACTAATGTGGGGCTATGTTTGGTATCTCTGAATTACCAAAGACAGACAGTGGATTTAAAGAGGATGGCTTTTTGGAACCTACTGTTTTAGTTTCTTTCTTCCGACACAAATGGCCCTGTCAGCTCTGTGTAGTCAGGTTATTAGTGAAAAATGGAGTGTGAAGCAGGTTCTCATCTTTTGTTGAAGACATGTCAAACCAGCCACCAAGTAGACATATGAATAAAAGTGGCTTATGCGAATAAAACCACTAAATAGCATATTAATTGAAAGAGCAAATCCCCAAAAAATGAAGTGTGAAGCTCTGGATGATCCTCACACTCACAGCTGATACTCAGGTAGATTGGCAGAAAACGATGAGCAAAGTGCCCAACCATTAACTTACTGGACTGACTGCTGAACACCAACTGTGTGTGTAGGAGTGGGAGCTTTGGATTTTTCTCTCCGGCTATGCCAAGTTTCATGGATTTTGTGCTCAAACAGCAATTCCAACTGCACTAGTTTGCATATTTGCTAACACTGTTTGCCATATATTCATTATCTGATACATGTTGACAGGATGACTATAAAAACTAACAAAACATGTTTTATTTTACAAGAATAACTACAGTGTTATGTTTTACCTTTTCATTATCGTTTCCCTAAAAGAAAAACAGTCTAAAAGAATATTTAAAAAAAAAAAGTCTGCTATTAATGAGTTTATTGTTTGTGCCCTCTAGGTAAACTGTGAGTCCAGTGAGCAAGATAATAAACCTCACTACTTGGCTGAGGCACATAAGGCTGTTGACCGACTGTCAAATGAACTGAACAAAAGAAAGAAAGAAAGAAACTGTCCCATTTTGGCAACAGAGGACCAGAAAAAGCGGACACAGACCAGCAGGCACAAAGTTGCAAGAAAAAACAGACAGAAAAGAAACACACAACTGTCTGTCTCTGACATTACAAGGAAAATATTACTATTTGTTGCACACACACACATGCACACACACAACACAGACGGAAACTTAGAGGATATGAGTATCTTAATAAAGAATGTCAACATTTTTACTTTCACATACCATACTTGTCTTCGTTTTATTATTTCTAACCCTTGCAAAGTCTCTCTAGTATCTTTCTATTATTTTTCATTCCTTGTCATTTCCTATTCTTTTTCTCCCTCTGTTTATCTTTTTTTCCCCATTGCCAGCCTTTCTGTCCAAATCTCCAGCTAGCTATGCCCTCTTCTCATTTGTACCCCTGCTCTGGGATCACTATTCATTAATAAGTAGTTGTTGATGATCAATGAAAGAAGTTCAAGCCACATATTCTGCCTTTTTATTTTTGTCTAAAATTGTCATACTATGAATATATAATCTATTGTTGTCACTTTTATTCTTTCTACGTTCAACCTATCTCTCCTTTTGTTCTCTGGTCTTCCTCCCTGTCTCTGTTTTCACCGTATTTCTTTGTTCCTCTCTCCTCCTCATTTCCTTTGTGTGCACAGTTGTCGGGTGTATTTCCACTCCTCTCTGGAGGAATAAAACTTTTTGAAGTTCCAGCAGAGGAGAAGCGCCTTCAGCTCTAATCCACTTCATCCTGGTTTCTGACACTTACAGCATGGCCTGTGATTGCCTGCAACAGGGCTCTGTTAAATTTACAAGAGAATTAAACATAAGGCAGCTCTGCCCAGCACATAAACTCTCCCACCATTGTGATCCTAAACTGGTTCTGACTAGGGCCTGTACTGTCATGCCAACATCTGGAAAATCCGGAGAAAAATGTTTATACATTCATTGTTCTTGATTCCCATAGATTCTATATTGCTGCTAGTGACTATTAATTCAAATTTTAATCAAATTTTAACTAAACGCCCAGCAACCAATTGCATAATGGCTCAGCATCTGGGGACTAAGATTATTTATAGTTATTTGGTTATAAAGGTTTTTATTTCAGGTACATTACCAGCAACAGCATTAATAGACCATAAATAACAGATCTTTAGCTATATATATATATATATATATATATATATATATATATGTGTGTGTGTGTGTGTGTATGTGTGTGTGTGTGTGTG
>JBAFTA010000024.1:13189835-13213748 GCA_036919975.1 Melanotaenia parkinsoni | reverse complement strand
TAGCAGTGAGTGTGTAGTAGTGAGTATGTAGTAGTGGTTGTGTAGTGGTGAGTGTGTAGTAGTAAGTGTGTTTTAGTCAGTGTGTCGCAGGGAGTGTGTAGTAGTAAGTGTGTAGTAGTGACTTTCTGAAAATAAATTAGCTATATATGCTCCTCCTCTACCCAAATTCTAAATGGTCAACACTTACATATCTGCTATTAAACTAGCACACCACAATTAACGGAGTGCTTTGTAGAATTTAGTGTAATATATGCCATGCTTTCTGCCATAAGGGTTATATTGCAGGGTTCAGTGTCTTTCTCAAGGCCAGTGACCAGCTAGGGTGGTACTTCTAAAATTTGATTAGACACCCCAGGTGCCACCTTAGATGACTGACAAGTGTAACTACACCGGTTTAAAAAAAAAAAAAAAAAGAAGTCTCCTAATTAGTCATGGATTGAAAATATTGGCAATTTGCTGTATATTTCTAGAAGACATGCTGTCCCTGTTCAAGTACCAATAGTCTCATGAAAGGCTGTTGACCTAATGTTAGCCTGGAGCTATGTAGCAGTGCTAATCTAGTTATATGATAGAACTAGATTTTAAGTACTTTTAAGATAATGCAAGAAACAGCCTGTAACCAGTCTAATTTTGTATGGGAAAATATATGAATGAAGAGAAAAGATGATATTTCTGACTTTTTTAGACGAGGGGTGCAGTTTAGGTCGAGCCAGACCCCAGTTTCAGTGTCAAAAGCCTGACAGCTCCTAACATGGAGCTAGTAGTGGTCAGGCACAAGGATCCAGTCTACTACAGTCAGTGGTAGTACAGCAGAACTGCTTGGGGGAGAAGCCAATGATTCCCCAAGTTCCACAAACTGTGCCCCAAAAGAAAAAACTTACCTTTCTGTGGAACTTTATGAACTTCTTACAAATATTTCCACCTGATTATTAGTGTAAAGATGTTTTATTTCTCCAATGTGACCACAGTTATCACAGCAGTGTATGTGAGTGTGTTAGAGGAACACAAAAATTTCCTTTCTTAGTTAATGGCCCTCTTGATGAAGTCTAGCTCCACTACCACTGACTTGCAGGCATGCTGAGAATTGAACCAGCGATCCTGCAACTGCTCCAACTCCTGTCTCCTCTTCAGAGAAAAACAGCCTCCAAAATGACATCCTGCACACTGAAAATGACAGTTTGTGGATTATGCTGAAGCAGGCCTGCTTAACTGCACTTAGAGCTGCCAATTTGGCCATGACTGGTGTAAATAAATAGAAAAAAATCAGTGTTTTAACCTGATGCTGCATGTGGATACAGCAGCTCTCACGCTTAGACGGCACTTCTGATAAATAGCATATTAAATCGTAGATCACCGCTGGGTTGGTGCAGCCCAGTGCTGGTAACTTAGCAACTCTTTGCTACATTTTGCTGTGTTACATATCCTGTGGGGAGTGTTCAAAAAATCACTTAGTACTTATTTATCAATCCTTACACCCTTCTGTATAACAGTTTCACCAAGATTATTCTTTGTTTCTGGTTACAATGACAACTCTTTAATACACTAGAGAGTGAGTGACATTAAGTATGATCACAGCAGCTGACATTGAGATGAATAAGATGCACATGGTTTGTAATTATTTTTTTCCCTCTAGAGGGAAATTTCAGTGTTGTAGGTGATTTTCTCCCAGGATGTAAACTGTGTTTTGTTCACTCCTAAAGACAACAGTCATCTTTTTTGTTTTGTTTGTGTCCAAGATGAAGTGATTTCTTTCTGAACCTTCTCACAAACTGACTGACCACTTCTCTGTACTCAGCTTCTTGTTCATCACTGATACTCCCCACAACTGCAGAGTCACAGTATTTCTGCAGATAGGGCTCAGAGTTGGAAGTCTGATGTGTATAGTGTGAAGAGAAATGCTAAGAGCATGGTCCATTGTGGCACTCCAGTGCTGCAGACACCATCTCAGACACTCAACTTTTCAGTCTCACAAACTGTGGTCTGTTATGTAGTCATAAATCCAGGTGGTTGTGGAGGTATCTATCTGGAATTTATGGCTTCTCACATACTGGGGCAGACTGTATTTTATTAAAAAAAATATTTAAGAAATCAAAAAACATGATCCTCAATGTGCTGCCTTATGCAAACCCAGGCTGTGTGATGTGTCCTTTCTAACTCTCTCCAAATCCAAATTTTACATAAAAATATAACATTTTTTTTTTATTATTTTAAGAAAATTTAAGAGAACAAAACATGGTTATACAAGCAGGATTTCAGGAGAGCAAAGCAGAAACTTGAGAATGGTTTGAAAGGCCCTATGGGTTAATGTGCAGAAGGCACATTACAGCACAACTCAATTTCAGGTATGTATTACTTTCAACAGAGGCTGAAAATATGTGTATGAGCAGCTTCAACTTGAATTTGACTGCATCAAAAACATTACTCCTTTCAATTTTCTCTTCCCAAGTGGCTTGAAAGACACAATGCTGCAGACCTTGGCCTGGCTATACAAGATTCATCAATTAATGCAGTGTGTGAGATTTGGTGGACTAAATAGCATGTGCAAACTGGACTTATACTCGAGAATTATGTGTTGCTAAAATCTAACTAATGTGGGGGCACACACATAAGGTTTATGTTTTTTTTTCCAATTTTCATGACCAAGGATGGCAAATGCTCGATTATATTAAGCCTTATAAGATTATCCTATAAGATTATCCTGTGGTCTGAGGCGTGTTAAGAGTGAATTTGTCTCAATAATCGGCTCCGAAACGGGTCGTGGCCAACAATCACAAATATTAAACTTGTTCAATATTTACAACAAAAAATCTTCCTGTGTGTGGGGAAAGCCAATGACTCCTGAGTTTTGACTCTGTGAATTGTGACGTAGAACAGAATATAGCCAGTCAAGAGATCGAGCTAACTGGGGAGCAAGGAGTGATATAAAGTCTGTGTTCATGCTGTCTGCAGTCTGTTATTATTTTTTTGTTTTAGTTTGGGATTTTTCTGCTAAAAATAGTCGCAAGACCACCATCATTACTTCATGATGTATGTCCTCTGCTATGCTGGGTGTTGTGATTTCTGATTGTTGCTATTGTTTTTCTTTGTTTTTGTTTTTGTTAAATCACGTTTGATCACGCAAGATTCTGGCTCGGAGGACTAGAGTCTAGATCGAATCGTTATGTGTGTGATGTTCCGTGCTGAGATTTCCGAAGAACACCACACACAGTAAGATCAAAACTCTTAAATCCCTGATTTTTTATCATTATGTGTGGGGTCTCTAACAGATAAAAAGTCTCTTCAGATTTACAAAATCCTTATGTGTCTACCCAGGTTAAGCTGCACTAAGCTGAGGCTCCCTGATAGCAGGGAACCTCTTTCCACCGGGAAGTGTTAATCTTGCAAACTACATTTTGTGTTCCTTAAAAGAATAGCTTATATAACTTGTTGTGGTTTAAAAAAAATAATAAATGAAAAAAATAAATAAATAAAGCAGAACATCTACAAACAGATATAACTGCCTCCAAATCATCCAACATTTTCTTAAAAAACATTTATAATTAGTTAGTATTATAACCAGTGTTATATCAAGTCAAGTTGCCTATATTTAACAAAGGTGAGGTCTTGGTCATACAGCAGCATTTATGCAGCCTCAACATTTTGTTTTCAGACACAAACCAAAGAAAACAAACAGTTATTTCAGACTTTGTGCTGGAATGTAGCTGTGTATGTGAAAAGTGGGACTGAGCTTCAATGTCATAGTGATGTCACAACAATTGATGGATTTGATTAGGACAGAAAAGTCAATTAAGTTTGCAGTTGTGCTGCAGCGCTTAAAGAAGAAAAAAATGAGCAGAGCAGGACAAAAGGTTGGACTAAAGATATGTAACATGAAACAATTCAGTGCAAGTTAAGGAGTGAAAAGAGATATAACATCTCATAATCTCGGGGGAACATCAGTATGAATAATTTTTGTTCAGATTAATGTAATTGCTTCCAACAAACTTTAAGCTAGGTCCACAAATTAGCTTTGTGCATTTGTTTACTAGTGACACATTAGCATCACTAGTACTAAAGAAATTAATGAGCATTAAACATAGTTACTCTTCACACAAAACTCCTTAAGTGGTGTTTCTCTTGCCAACATTGTTTTTATATTATGTGTGTGTTTTTTCTTTTGACTTGTGAAGCTTCAAATTAAATAATTTAATTATATTTTGCATTGCTCTTGTTTACTTACTGTTGTCTGATATTCATCACCAGGCCCTTGGAATGACACAGTTTTTATGTGTAATCAGTTATTAAACCACTACATTTTTTAATCTTTCACATTTAGTTGCTTATTTTACTGTGTGCATATCTGGTGCTGGGGTGTTTACAGGAAAGTTATGATCAGATAAGAGCTAATTGAGCATTGATAATAATTTAATGCAATATTGTTTTGGATAAGGATCACTGTTATTGTACTGTGAATACTATAACTGCGGATGTAACGATTAGAGATTTTGTTAATACAATTATTGTCAAATCACGGTTATTTTCACAATCATTGTGTGTTAACTACTTTCACAATACTAGAAATGTGTAAAATCACGTGAACATGATTTGACTTCTCTTTTGATGCCAACATAGCAAAATAATATAGACACAAAGAAGAGGAAGTCTCATTCCAACTAAATGACATTTGCTCTATAAAGAATAAATAAATGCATATTAATACTGGGTTTCTCTTGGAGAAACAAAAGTTATAAAGGCTACAGGACTTCTGTCTGGATTGGGAGGCTTCTTACCATAAACTACAATAAATATCTTTGAATGAATCCAACATGGGTGAGATAATCTATTTTTCTGGAGCAAATTACTCTTCCTGTGCCATACGTTCCCATTTAAGGCCTGCCTCTTCCTAAACTCACATGGAATGGAAACAAAGCGACACAAGGGGCAACATGCATGTGGTGTACCTTTGTTTTTCTTCTGTGCGGATGTTGTGTTGATCTACATTATGGTGCAGACATTCTTTTATGGAAAGTGACAATATTGAGGGATCTTTACAATTAATTAATTGTGGCGTTCAATACTGTGATTTATTGTGTAATTAAGTAATTATGACGTCCCCAGCCTCAGCCCAAAGTTAAATAAATACTACCACTTAAAAGCGTATTAAGACTATATATTGTGAGGATGTTACTCGTATAAAAAATACTTTAGTATGTGATGTTATGCTTAGGGACATTAACGAGGGCTGCACTTTGGTCCCCATGCATGCTAGTTAAATGTAAAGCACATATAAGAGCAGAACTTTCTCTAAGTGCTGCCCTCATTAGCACACCAGTGCTTGTTCTACCATTTCAAATTAAATGTCTGCTGTGATATTCTATCATTTTTTGCTATCCACTCACTAGTGCAAAGTTGATGTTAATATTCATGCATCAGTGGAAGTAAATTTTCTACCTATATAGCACAAGAACTATGTTGAACTACTACTCCTCCAAGTTTGAGAGATTAAAACTGTATTTTGTACATCTAATTTGAATTTTTAACCACTTTGAAACAGCCAGCGCAAATATGTGCAGGCTTTCTGTACAGAGTTTAATTGTCTGGGGATTCAGCCTCATTAACAGAATTGAATTATTTATGATACCCATCAGCAGGTCTAACATTACATTAGGGAAGCAGAAGTATGTAGTATTTGGTGATTCATAAAAATAACTGCCACAGGAAAAGGAAAATACCATCTGCTCCTCTGCGTTTGACTGAGAATCTCCACAATGTCTCAGAGTTGTTTTTAGTTTCCTCTGCAAGCTCATGCTGGCGTTCTGCCCACCACATCCACTCCCAACTTGATGGATGGATGGGTGAAAACGCCAGTTAAGAGAGCACTGGCGTCAGAAGTCTGAATCTTCAAATCACTCTCATGGCTTGAGTCCCCATGACCACTGGATTTTACTTTTGGGCTTTGGTAGAATATCACAATTACATCTTCATTGTCAGCCAACTCCATCTCCTTTCAGAGGGCAGGGCAACAGTAATCTGACTCTGTCACTGTAATCTCTGCCGTGGGAGCTTTGTGAATCAGTCCCAATTTAAGAGATGACACATTTTGCATGAAAGGAAGCAGTTAATGTTGTCCTTACTGAATGGCTCAAGTTAAGTCTCAGTTACGGTGTTAATCATGATAGTCTCATGAGTAATGAATACTGGGAATGAGCTTTTGAAGACTCAAAAAAAGAGTTCTTCACATTCAGTAGGTCAGGTTATTAAATAGCATGAATGGAATAAGAGTTTCTAAAGGTAATTTTACACAAGACCCACACCTGAATCATTTTATACTGAAAATAAAAGTAGACCTAAGCATCTCTTAGGGTTGCAAAGACTGTTATGGGCAGCACTAAAGCAAGTAACAAAGTTATTTCTGGACATAAAAATGTGATACAAAATATTTTTTTTTACAAAATAATTAGTGTATGGCTGGTTTTGGTGTGATAGATGGTAGTAATATTTAGATTTATTGCTTAGAGTATGATATACAGTGTTATATAAAGGCTAAAGATTTGGGTTGTGACAACTCCAAGTAATTTATTTGAAACTTCATACATTTCATAAATAAATATAGTCAACCATCATCATGAATCTTATCTAATTGATTACTTGCATTAAGGCCATTATTATCATTATGTTTAAAATATAGACAAAAGGTAAATTTTTGAGATTTTCTTTCTCTATTAAAGAAGATATGCAATAAAACGCCCAAAATCTAAAAACTGACGAGTTAAAAAAAAAAAAAAACACTTTCAGTTATGTGTTTAATTGAAAGAAAAATGTTTTCCACAACTTCAAGCAAAATGAAATGAACTCATCCTGAGTGTCTGTGCAGAGCACGAGGGGATGCTGTATCTTGTGCCTCATCTGAACTCACTTGAGATGTTTATAAAAGTGAGTAAATAGGCAGTCGTGTTGCTAGATGAGTTTGAGTTGAAAGCAACCAAAGATCAGTTTAGACATGCACAAGCTCTCAGACAGTTCAAGTGTTTGTTGAACTTCAAAGGAAGACCCCAGTTTCCATTTGGCTGCATTCATTTCACCTAATTTCTCATGATTTCTGAACGGCACACAGCGTACATCTGATGACACACACAGATGCGTGCGTGCGCCAGCAGGTGCACACACTCCAACTAACAGAGAACACATATCTGACATGTAGCTTCAATCACCTGAAAATCAGACAAAAATTCTGTTTTCTAAACTGAAAGCAGGGATGGAGTGTGTACACTTCAACTACTGTATATCAAACAAAATGTGTTCTTGATTCTTATGCTTAGGAGAAGATCATGAGTAAAGTGAACTTTGTTTCGCTTTATCTGAACCTAACCTGATCCATAACCCTTACTGTTTACTTCTGAGACATATTTAAGGTGATGCAACCCGAGAAAAAAAAAAAGTACCTTCAAATTACTGCACTTTAACATGTATTTCTTCTGTGTCTGTGCCTGTAGTTTTGGTGCTGCACACTGCACTGCAAAAATGAGAGCAACGATTAATACAAACTGATATTCATATGTTCATGTCTCCTATCTCCACACAGCTGGATGCTTGGTGAGGCGTGGTGGTGAAGATGGTTAGAATGTGCTCAGTGGGACTGCTGTCATTGGGCCGGGTCAGATGGATGGATGTAATGGGAATAGTAGTCCTTTATCTGCTGCTGCTATCAACTTGTCTTGGCCAAGACACAGAAGGTAATGGAAGTCCTTCTTTGTATCTCCTTCCCTGTCTAATATTGTATGTCCTCCTGCCTTGTCTTTTCCTTATGTTTCATCTTTTTTCCTGACTCACTTGAATCCAGTCGAGTTGAACAGAAAAACAATTTGACCTTGGGGATCTCTTGGCTTGTAGGTTGCATTATGATTAGTTTTTTTTTTTTTTTTTCAGATTTACAATTATTTTGTTTAATAACTCTTTATTACTGAAGATGAAAGGCACCTTTTAACTCTCTATTTTGATATGCTTATTCCATCCCATCCCATTTTCCTTCCTGGTAAATATTACAATCATACTAATTTTCTTTTCTTTAAAGATTAACTCAGTTCTGTAGAATATACAGCACTGTGTGTTGGTCTGAAGCTGCCATTCTTTTCATATATATCGCTTCCAACCAGCCAGAATTTCCTGTAATGTTTTTGAAAGTGATATTGATCAGGAGTTCCCTAGGCTTTCTGAAGGTCCGTCAAAGTTTTTCTTTTTTTCAGCAAGAAGCAGGAACCATTTTTTTGGGAACACATCACAGCAGGGATGTCTAGCTCTAGTCTTCAAGGTCCTGCAGGTTTCAGATGTTTCCTGCTTCAACACATTTGACTCTGATTGAGGCTTGGGTTGGACTTGAGAATAAATTGCTGAGAAGATCCTTTTCATTTGAATCAGGTGTGTTAGGTAAGGGAAACATTTAAAACCTACAGGATGGTGGCCCTCAAAGACATTGGACACCCCTGCATTAAAGAAACTTGACAAAGAACTGAACCCAATAAACATAATGTTTGTAATTTTTTTTTTAGTTGCAAAAATGCCAAATATAACCATTTAACAAGCATGAAAACAGAATTTTAGCAGCAATAAATTTATACAGACCTGTTAGTGAAAAACTTGACTTATCTGTAGTGTACAGTGTTTCCTTTAAAATAGTTGGAAGAAAAAAAAAAAACCTCATACACTAATGAATCCTCCACAGACCTCAACACTGAAGCAGTGTGGGATCATCTTGAATAGAAAAAAAGTCTGCCAAAATTCAAGAGCTTTAGAAAGTCCGTCAAGAAGCCTGGAGAACTATTCCTCAAGCCTACTCAAAGAAACTATAATAAAGCTTGTGTAAGAGGATTCAGGCTGTGTTGAAGAATATAAAGATGCTAATTCCAAAAATTAACTTTCACGCTTAGACTTCAAGTTAAAAATGATAAATTTTTCTTTGTCTTTTCATTTACATCTGCATGTTTTATTAGATCACTGCACACATTTTCTTGTTTAAATGCAATATATAAAGAAATTAGTGACTCAGCACTTCTGTGCTGTACTTTATAAGCCGCTACTTTAGTACTTTTATTATATGTGATAAAAATAGTGATGTGAAAAAAGGTTTAAATAGGTTTAACAGTTAATTTAATACAAAAAGGTGTAAAGTGGATTTTCTTTCTCCATTGCTGCTGTTTCTTTGAAGTTACAGACCAACTGAATATTAGTTCAGGACTCAGCAGGGCTACACCAACTGCTACAAGACCTTTTTTAGTCTCTGTAGACAGCTCTCTATGACTCTGGCTCTATGTTTGGGGCCACTGCTGTTCTGCAGACTAAACATGAGAATGATCCGAATTCTCTGATGGATAAGAATTGCACAATTCCTAGTCCTTTTAGCACAGCACTGTGCCCAGGTTTTGCAAATGCTGCCTTACAAACTTAATAGAATATCTGTAGACTCTCATTGTGATGAGCTACCAGTTCAGCAAAGGGCTATCACAGTTCCTCTGCAACCCATTACAGAATCAAAATTTAGATAGGGGTAATTCTCTTCATTTTCCAGGTCCCTACAGTACTTCATGTTTACAGGGAAATTAATAAAATGATTTCACTCATTCAATTAGTGCCATGTCTTTTTTTAAATGTTATAGGCAGAGTAATTTAAATAATCAATTATGCAATTAGCACCGTTTGCATTGTCTTTAGTTTATCCAGACTGGCTGTTAAAAGGTTGCTGCTTGTAGAATTATTAGGATGTCTCTGCAGTATGCTATGCAGGACGGACTGTCTGGAAAGGAAGGGAAGGGTCTTCTGAATCAGCTGTGAGCTGCACGGAAGGTGATACTGAAGACACAACGTACTACACTTCATATCGACAGAAGATAAAAAATGACATTAGTCTTGTCCAGAGAATCTTGCAGGGCTTTAAAGTTAATCCGTCTGTGTGAAAGATGCATCCTGTGTCCATTTGTGATTTGGAAGCACAATGTTAGTTCTGCATCACTTTCTGTGTGTTAATTGTGCATTTAAAAAAAAAAAAAACAGTGCTGTTATTTGCATTACTCTTTTTAAGAAACATCAGGAACGTCGTGGCAAAATCCGATGTAACCTGATAGTGGACTATTTTTAGGGACCTCCTCAGAGTATCAGCTGAATGTCTTTATTGGGTCTTCATACACCTTTCAGGGAAGCCAAACTACCCTTAAGCATGAGCTCCTCTGTAATTTGAACCATGAGGAAAAGCCATGAATAGTGAAATCATATGCCAGTGATTATTTAGAAGTTAAAAAAAAACATCCACATTAAATTTCCATTAAACTGAGTGCAAAATGAAGCAAGAGTAAACCCAGATTACATCATCGCTGTTAGAAGAGTTCAGTGCAATACAGTAAAGCTTGATTTATCAGAATATTAATATTCCTTTGAACCCATCAATCAATCAGTCAGTCAAATTTTATTTGTATAGCCCTTTACAATTACCACAAGACACTCAAAGTGCTTTACAACAGAGTCATACAAAAGTACATAAAAACAATGCATACAAACATAACTACAAATAGACACAATTAGAAAGTATTTCAGTGTGGTAGGATACTAAGAGCCTTCTAGAAGTGCATAAAATTAACACAGTAAAAAATTAACAAAATACACCTAGAAACCAGACTGCCTTAGTCGGAGTTAAGAGCCAGTCTAAAAAAGTGGGTCTTCAGCTTCAATTTAAAAACCTTTTGAGATTTATTTGTGACTGAAGTCTGCAGAGTTGGAGGGGGATTATTGGCATCACGTATGTTTGTAAGATTAGACCTGAATATTTGAAATGACAATTACCTTTATGTCTGGAAAGTTACTGGAAACATTTTTTCTCTTCATCTGACATTCTATGCCAACTTGCATTTGATTGCACGTGACATGCATCAGTGCGGGTGAGTTTTTAATGAGCTTAATGCCCAAGAACAGCAACTGAATTTTAGCTGTTTGGATCCTAAAATCACAATAGTACGTCAGTGTTTTAATTAGCCTCAGTTAAGGGTTTTTGTTTACTCACATTTGGTTCATCAGGTGATAAAAGCATCAGTATTTTTTTATTAGCCTCAATGTCAGAGTAAAAGACCAAACAGTGTCAAGTCAGACATTTAGGCAACAGGTTTGCTTGCAAACATTTTCTACTGTTTATTTTCTTCACTGCTTTTATAACGTTTTACTAAATGTATGTTTTTCTGCTCCTCACTAAAATCAGCTTGAGCTTTCAGCTCATAGATTCCTTTAATCATTGGATCCAAATAAAACATTTATCAGAAGGATTAGTGTTGAGTGAGAAATGGTAAAGTGAAAGAAAAACCTTTAACGCCAGCGAGTCTGCTCTCGAGTTGACACTGATTATGAATCAATAACTTGTAAGTTCTGCTTTAGTGGCTTTTTTCATTAAATGTCGTGTTTCTCTAAATGTAAACTAGATTTAACATGTAGAATGAAAGAAGTTATGAGTGAGTTATGTAGTGTAGTCATGTGGTGTGAATACTTATTACTTATATCTGGTGCTGAGTAATGTTCTTGTTAAAAATTACTCACTGGATTACTGCATTTGAAAACCACCTACTCTACTTATGATACTAAAGTTGCAGAGAAACAAACTCTTTTGTGTTGTGTGTAAACTGTATGAACACCCATTTGCAATCCTTTGTGCATTTGATTTTGTCAGAGAAAAGAATATGCTGACTCTTTACAGCAAGACCTGTTCTGTTGTTTAGAATATAAAACTACATTATCAGAGAATTGACAAAAGGAATATATTGTTTAGATCGCTTTAATAGTTTTAGATGTATAAACTGACTATAAGTTTTGCATGTAGGTTTGAGTGCATTTAAGATGTTGAAGGGGTTTCATAGATGGTCTGATGACTCAGCAGTTAATGTGTTGTTGCATCTTATTCATTGAGAACTAGCAACATTTAGGTTAACTTGCATCAACTTGTCAGCTTTAGTTAAGCCTAAGCTGGCTGTTGGGGCTGCAGATGTACTTTTTTTTTCTAACTCTGACTTGTTTTTCTCTGCTGACAGACATCATTTTAAATTTGACATAATATGAATTTTATTGAAATGCTGCTTTTATCATCCTCACCCTTAAATTCGAAACACTGAGAAAACTTCCATGACAAAAATGCTTCTCTGTCAGTTCAATTGCTGAGTGAGCTGCAAACATGCATTCACGTATATGAGACTGGATGCCTGCTAAAAGGAGCTGAATGCATCATTTTCTATTTGGTTTGTTTAATCCCTTTTCCCCTTTTTTAAAAAAGACTGCCAAGGCACAAAATTAACCAAACATTTTGCCTTGACAGTAACAATGCAGCATGACCTTGATTGTAGAAAAATTAAAATGAATAATAGTACAATTATGGTCGCCTTACAAATCATTTGTGTGCAGTACTGATTTACACTGTGGTGTTTCATTTTAGTTAATTTTGGCTTTTCATGCAGTGATGAATGAGAAACTACAACAACAACGAGGGCTTTTGTGTATGACTGAGATACTTATAGTATATTATTTCCTATTGCTGATGAAATATATTGTGTGTTGTTATTTGTGACACGCATCATTTCATCATTTATTCTGTTAGGACCTGCCTGAGCAGATGCACTTAATGTTAAGGCAGTTTTTAATGAGTTAAGAGCTTAGTGGACCAAGCCAAGGGAACCTCATGCATTATTCTGAAAGGCAATGTTGCTGCTGTGATGGCTGTGATGTCTGTGTGTGCGCTATGACCAGTGTGTCAACCATAACAAGAGCTTCGCTCTTCATAAAATCACATTCCCACTTTTGTGATTAGATAGATACCTCCTTCAAAGCTAAAGTATAAAAAAAAACAACAAGAGAGGCTCCTTTGGTTCTTTGCAATAGTTAATAGATGGGTTTGAAAACTCGCTAAAAATAGTGCCAAAGCAGTTAAATTTCAACACCGATTCAGCCAAGCTCCGAAGTATCCATCAATTGGTTTTCGGTGTACTGGAACTTGTGCGCTGACAAACATTCTGCATTGTTTGAAATGCAAAATGTGCTTAAATGTGTAAATATTTAGTGTTCATTTTCTTGTAATTAATTAATTAACTTTAAAGTGTCTAACAGTAAAGGTTAATAAAAATGCAAAACAGTAAGCAGGTAGATGAGAAAGAGGGTCAGGAAGAGGTCGGGATTGAACCTGGGTTGGGTTCTGAGACTAGCGGCTGCTATGCTACGTGAGCTAAATACCACACCCACAGGAACATTCAGCAAAAACAAAACCAGTTATTTTTCTTTTCTTTCCGTATGGCCTTTTTGCTCCTGAAGCAACATTTCTGAGGGTTTAGTAACTGTGTTGTTCTGGTCTGTTGCCTTAACTATTGGTGAAAACTCAGACAGAAACAGCTGCTAAACTTTCCACCTCCCCACCAACGTTGGGAGGCAGCGGAGAGATGATTCCTCCTGAGTGAAGCAGCAGCTTCACGCTTAGCTCGACTCTCCATCTCTCTATTTTTCTCTTTTTAAACCCACATTTTTACGCTAAGCAAATAAATTTGGCATGATTGTATTTGACAAGTAGACACAAAATACACTTGATATAAGGGTGGTCTGGAGAACCTCGTGTTCTAATGATGTATGTACTTACAGTGCTGTTAAAAAGGCCATCAAGCCCAGATAAAAGGGAATGGAATAGAATCAGCAAATGAAACAGAAAACAAAATCAATGGGCAACAACACAAATGTTGAAAGAAAATATAGACATTTGCTAACATACACCCCCTTGAAAACAAAGCAGAAAAAAAAGCAAATCAAGAAATCTACTAACATCTGTTGAGTACAATGATAAAATGTTTAATTAGCCCCCATTCCATTCAGATGACTTTCCACTAGCACTGACTCCTGTTTGGCTCCAGCTTACACTGAGGGTGCTGAAGTATTAGCTATAAGAGGGCACAGTTGACATTTCCTGTAAAACAACTTCCAGACAGAAATAAATTTGATGATAAATGTTTTTATTTATTTATTCATTTATTTTTCTTGTCTGCATGACATCTTGTAGTCATTCTCAGTCCTGAGTGGGTTGGAGTCCTTAATCCTTAAAAAATAAATAAAAAATAAATAAAATTAAATTAAATTAAATAAATAAATAAATAAAAAAAATTAATAAAAATTACAAACATGCCTTATAATCTTAAAAAGTTATTGTAATTAGTAACTATGGTCCAACATAATCTGCAGGGAAATGTCATGCTTTCATGTTGACATGGACGTCCTCTTCGAGTAGGGATCACCAACTCTGGACCTCTTGAGTCGGTGTCCTGCAGGTTTTCTATACGTCCATGCTGCAGCCCACATGACTCAAGTAATGGATCGTTAAGAGGCTGGTGCAGACTTTGACAACAAGCTGTGTGAGAACTATTTTATTTGAACCAGGTGTGTTGCCACAGGGACAGAGTGACAACCTGCAGGACACTGGCTAAGGAGATCAGGAGTTAGTGATCCCTGCCTTAGAGGGTAACTGTATACTGGCCCAGCTCTGAATAAGTTATAACTCTCAGAGCAGTGAGGGTAAATGTGCTATTACTGGCAATGCTTAAGGATTTAAGGTTAAGGTCTTTTTTAACTTAGTGTAAAAATTAAACAAATACACTACTTTTAGTGTAAAGAGAGGCATTAGTGAGTGTGTCAGATAGGAATGATAGATGATAGTGATAAAGTGAAACAGCCTGCTGTGGTTTATTTACACTAAACAAATGTGGCAGTGAGGGGCTATAAAACCACTAAAATGCATATGTGCATCAGGCACTAGGCAGGAACACCGAGCAACAAAGAACAGCTGTGACATGCCGTCGTGTAAATCAGATTAGTAACATCAGACTGTTTAGTTTTTAATAAAAGAACACAGTATAAACCTGTTCTTGATGTGTAATGATCAAAAGACAATCATTAAAATGTTTTAACATGAGCCACTGAGAGCGACACTGAAAATATGGATGCAACTAAATTAAAGTCAGGCGCACCAGTGCAACCAATGCGAAAGTTAGTCTGGAGTTAGGATATATTCCGTCAAATATGTCTCTATATATATAGTTAAAGTTATCTTTAAAATATTGTGTTGTAGCACTAACAGCAGTAAAAAAAAACAAATCTATGTTAAACTTTAAGGAGTCAACATCTTTCCCTGCATGTCTGCGAGGGTCTCTATGGTTCAGTGTGGGATGTGCCATCATCTATCTGCCAAAAACAATGCAAACTCTTTTTAAGGGTATTCAGCTCAAAACTTGTCTATTCAGACTGTGTACATTAACTTCTAGTTGTTAACTTTGAACCAAAACCATGTGTATCAGCAGTTTTAGAGAAACTTTATAGGATTGTTTGTGCTTTTTGGGAGAAGCATTTATGGATTTCCACAATGTGTCTGCAGAACAAGTGCTGTCTGATTACTACAACTACAGCTGTCAGCTGTGTTTAACCCTGCACCAGCCAAGAACTTAGCTGACACTTTGAGGCAGTGAGAGAGGGAGAGTCTGTGTAATGGATAAGCCAGCAAAGTGACAAAGTAGTGATCTCTACAACGCTGAGCTTGTGTGTATATCTGTATCTTTGTGTGTGCACATTGTTCTGCGTGTGAGCAGTTCAGCAATGCGTTTTCTCCCGAGATGCATCGATCTAACACAAGGTCACTGCCTCTTCTCAGCAATCCTTTCTTTTTACTTATCTTCTCTTTCTCTTCTCTCCTCCCGTCAGAAGCCCCATCCATCTGCCCATCACAACATTTTCTACTCCTCTTCAGTCATTACAGTTTGTCCGACTACTGATTTTAGTCTTAGCTTCTTGTCTTTACTCCTCAAAAAAATCATTTTCTCTCACAAAAAAAAATCAGTTCCACTTCTGTCCTCCATGGATGAATGGAGCGAAGGTGAGGATGGATGGAAAGATGAGCGGGTGATGGATGAATGGCTGGCTGGTTGGGTAGAGCAGGGAAGACAGAGAGGAATCGGACCCTAGGGAGGTGTGTAAATTGCCGTACCTGCTGATGGAAGCTTAAAAAGGTCATGATACATAGAACTTTTACAGGAAAGACACTCCTTCCCCACTCTCTGACCTGTTTTTTTATTTTTTACTACATGCCCATGGATACTCTAGCATGAAAAATTGTGATTGATATTTTCAGTTGTTGATCCTGTTGATCTTATCATTTAGTTTTGCTGTAGGACTAACAGGTATAGTGCATGTTTTAGCTGCACTGTTAATCAGGAACAATGGAATTATATTAAATGAATGAGGGTAAAATGATCAACATCACTTGTATAATTTTACATTCTTTACAAAAAACACATTTAATAAGCAAATTATCTGTAATTATCGTTAATTTTAGGTAAGTTATAAAAAAAAGTCATTACCCTACAAACCCTATTAACCCTCTTAATGGCTAAACGCCTACACATACTGCTGGGATGGTACATGTTCCTTGCTGTATTAGATGCCAATGATCTTCATTAAGTCTGCTGTGTGCATTTCTAAGAGACACTCGAAAAACATTTTAGGCACATTTTGTAATTTAGATTATTTAAAACAGGTCTTTTAAGCAATCACTTCAGTTTAGCTCATCCGAGAGGACAGTTTAATGATAAAAAGTTTACTTTCCCCTTTTTGGGTGCAAACTATAGCTACCCATCAAGCTGTGAAAAGAGCTCTCATTTAGACTCTTCTTTAGGAGAGGAATGTTATTTTCAGATATTCATCAACATCAGCATGAATGTCTCTTGAGATAAGGCCTGTCTGCATTTATTTCTGGTGTGTGTTCATACATTTCTCCGGCATATTTTAGAGTTCACCATCACTGGATTTGTCCATTCATAATCTAGACTCCAGGCAAAGTAAGCCAAGCAAATTTGTAACAGATGGTAACAAGCAGAATGCAGTCAAGTACAACTTCTTCAAATGAGAACAAATTTCTCACAATATGGCATGAATAAAGGAACGGATGCTTTGGAAAGTTTCTTAAACTTTATTATTTATTTATTTTTTTATCTTTGGTCAGGGCTAAACACTTGTGTTTTCTTTGTTTCTAGTGTGTGTGATAAGCGGGGCTAGAGTTTTTGTTTTGTTTTCTTTTTTATCCTATAATCATCATCTTGTATTACTTGCACTACTCATAAAAAAGTTAAGGATATCTGGCTTGTTGAATGATGTCAGAATCTATGGTGGCCCTGAAGTGTCACAGCAATACTAAAACAACAACACAAATACAAAAGCCAACACATTCCACAATTAGCTGCAACACAATGAAAATGCTGCAACGGAAGTCTCGCTGCTTTTGTTTTTTTTTTTTTTTGTTGTTTTTTTTTTTACGGCACGTAATGTATGAAAAGTGTGTAATACTAATGGTAAATGATGTTTGTTAATTTCGGTATGCGCTATTATAAATGTTGTTAACTGTCTTTATGGACGAAGGGTAGTTATTTTGGTTAAGCCTCTTTTTTACGGGAAACGCTTTTCTCTCGATTTACACAACAAAGTCCTCCACCAGTGCATGCCATCACTTCTCCCTGGGTCTCATTGCCTGGTGGTAAAGGAGCAGACCCAGTAAGTTCCATCACCTCTGTGGCGTAACTTTTACTGTTGCCCACTTCATGTAGTGTAAATTCCAAGAAGAAAGATAAAAACAAGATAGAAAGAAAGAAAAGTGGCGAGACTTCCATAGCAGCTTTTGTGTTGTGTTGTGGCTAATTCTGGAGTGATGTGGCTTTTGCATTTGTCAGGGCTGGGTTTCAAAGATTGATTTCTCAATTTAAATCGATTCAAGTTAAATAAATCCAATTTCAATTCATAAAACTTGGAGATTGATTTTTTTTAAATGTCCTCTTTTCTGGTAACATCACACTACTCTCCTGTGACTGAGAGAATGTCAAACTCACATGTTTTCATACATATTACCGCTCACATTAGCAGCTAACGCTAGGAACGTGGGCACTCATATTAGCAGCTAATGCTAACAGGTGCCACCAAATTTCACAACAGGAAGTGATGTCACCATGCATGTACTTTGAAATAAATACAACATGGTAATTTAAAGTCACTTTTCCTGTAGAACGGGTTTACACTTTGTTCTTTCATCAAAAAGGACAAAGTCTGATGTTAATTATCTGATTTACACGACAGTATCATAGCTGCGCCTGCTCCCTGTGTCCACGGCAGTGAGCATACACACAGGATTCCATCAGAGTCAGAAAATGCGTCAATCATCTAAATATCAGACAAAAATAAGAGTTGTCAAAATTCTCTCAAGCTGGTGAAGATGGGAGCGTCTCGCTTTAGTAAGGAGCAGATGGAATATTTCTCCTGCTCTGGTGTTACATGTCACAGTGGTCACGGGAACATGGACAGCTGAACAAGCTGAATCTAAGACGTTGTAGGAATTTGATGTCATATTATGGCTTTAAATGGATCCACTATTCTGTGTAGGATTCATCAGGGCATTTAAAAAGTTTAACTTTTTTTTTTTTTTTTTGTATTGTTTTTTGTTTGTTGGGGTTTTGTTTTTTTTTTTCCATCAATTTTGGGTATTTCAGAAATGCATGTAGATGTGTCAGATCAGATTATTACAGTATTACTCTCAGATAACTGATTTTTATTGTCAAGTAAATGCACTCTGTGTTGTGGTTTTTGTGGTTTTTGTATTGCTGTGACACTCCAGGGCCACTGTAAGAATGAACCGAAAATGTACTAACCTTTACAGGCGAACTTAATGTGATTTTTTTTATTTTCATGTTGAATGCAAGTGTGCAATTATTCCGTGTTTAAGTAATAATTGCACTACATGCTGTTCTTTGACAAGGTGATTGACCGTACAAAATGTCTGAACCATAAATCAACCACTAATCATCAGACAAAGACAATACCTAAAACAGACAAGTATTGAGACATTGACATTTTTATGTTTTAGTTTTTGGCTCAATAAACTGTCTGAAATTAAGGAATTGCCATTACATGATTGTATTTACATGTCCTACATTATGATAAAATCTCAGTGTGGCATCAACTTTTTACATTTTCTGTATATTCCACCTAAAAGTTGAAAATCCCAAATGTTTGGTGAGTAGTGTATATGACTAGGTGATTTTCTCCAGTTGGCCTTGGCTCAGTACACACACATGCACACACATCCACAAACCCACAAGCAGCCTTGCCCAGGTGTCCCTCTGAGTCATGACCACACATGTATATTTTATAGTAACTCTAGTATGTGTTAGACAGGCATATGGACTCAATTGTGTAAAGTGTGTTTATGTGTGTGTTTGTGCATCATGGAGACAGTTGCTAAGCTGTGTGTTTTGTAAGTACTCAGACAAAAATAGTTGATCTCAGCAAGTTCAAGCCTACTTGGACTCTAGTAATCGCTGTGGTCTTCAGTGCAGAAAAGTCATTCCTCTTCTTCCTCTGCTTTGTTCTGTTTCTGCCACCTTTGGAACGGGTCTACCTGCTTATTTTGCCTGCCTAATCTAAACTGAATTTAAAGAGTAAATACAGAGTTAAGCACTGAAGCACTCCTGATTTAAATGAAGTATTGAATGGATAATAAATCTGTAAATATTAGACTTTTTATGTATTCAATGCCTCTGATTGCCTGAATATAGAAAGTGCTTTCAAACTCAATAATTTTGTCATGAGCTTGCCCTCATGTATGTTTCACTTTCATCCTACTCAAACCACTTTGGATGTAACTTTTCATCAACTGGACAGAAACTTGGTATTAGATTTATACCCTTGCTCATGCACATTTGTTTCAATGATTATCCTATTTACAGAGACTTTAAAGAAGAATCTATGCAGACATATCACAGATGGAAGAAACATGCAAGTATACTTTCATGAATTTAAAAGGCACAAGTGTCGGCTTAGAAGAGACCACAAACTGTTTGAGCCCTTTTATTAATGTAGAGTTATGCCTTTAAGTTAATCGAAAGTAGTGAATTTCCATTTCTCTGCAATTTAACCCTTAATATTAAATTGCTCACTGTCAGAAAGGTTAACAACTGTAGCACCTAAGTTAATTTACTTGCTAATGCTGTGATAACAATTCTGTCATTTTTACTTTGTGCAAATACTTCTGAGCATTTCTTTTAAAGTCAATTTTTTTTTTTTTTTTCAAATTTATATATGCAGAGGCTTTAAATTAGCACAACCTGTCCTCCAGGTTTAAAAGATTTAACTAAATTTGAAATGTCTTCATGTTCATCTGCCGCATAAAATTACAACCTAAGCTGCTTAGTGGTTCATACCATCTAATTTTTATTATTTGAGGAGGAAATCAGGTTGACAGAGAGGGGGAGGCTGATGAGAAGAGACCTGGGAGGAAAGAAAGCAGGAGGAGGGAAAAAGGGAGAGACACAGAGATGCCCCATAGAGAACAAATGGCTTGTTAGTAATATATGAGGGGCATCAGCTTACAGTGAAGGATAAAAAGGCAGTCAAGCAGAGGGATACACATCTGTCATCTGGTGCTTGCATACACAGAAGCCAGCTGGTAGAATGTGATATAACTAGTGACTATTGTTCCGTATCTCATGGATCTTCCTGGGTTGCTATCCTGAGAAACACCTTAAGCAAATCTTTGCAATGTTGAAATTATGTCCAAAATGTACATTTTTAGTTTGTTATATCACAGAAAAAAAGTTGTTAAAGACATCATTAACCATCCAAAAACACAAGTAATTGAAAGGCTTGCTGCTTGGTTTGCCATGTTTTCTAGCTTACCCATAGAGTCAAAACAATGTTCAGACAAACAAAGCTCAAGAATCCTCCAAGGAGAGCTCATAATGCCCTCCCTGTAGCCCTTCTACCTTCTGACAAAGTCATATTTTCATAAAAAGCAAAACCAAGATATTTATAGGTACTAGAGTACATAAGCTGTGTTTGCCCAAAGTAGAAATCATGTTTAAGTCCAGGTTCAGATGAGTTTGTAAGATGGACTATTTGTGTTTTATCAACATTAATAGAAAGTCGTTTGTTGTACCACTTTATCATAACGACCAACATTTTTTTGCAATTTAAATTCTTCTTCTACAACCAAAACATCATCAGCATATAATAAAATACTTAAGTTAAAGTCATCAATGCTATAAATTTGGTCCCGTTATTTCTTGTGCCATTCACAAAAAGAGCTAATAGAGTGGGGAGAGAATTTCTCTTTGTTTGACTCAGGATGGAGTGGGAAACCACCTGTCCTCAGATCATTCACCTGCACACAGGCCACTGGTGCTCTGTACAGAGCTTTGATAAATTTGTAAAAAATTACTATTAATACCAACAGAAAATAACTTATATTCCAAAAGATCTCTGTTAACTCAATCAAAAGTTTTTTTTGTTTCTTTTTTAATTCAACAAAACAAAGAAATGTGCTTATGTTTTCCTGCAACCTTGTTCTAATCACAAAAGATAAAACATAGATGTGGTCAATGCAGGCTCTGTGTTTCCTAAAGCCATTCTGCATATTGACCAGTATTCTAAGGTATTATTTAGAATTCCAAGAAGCACTTTATAAACTGTACTTAACAAACTAATGCCCCTATAATTTAGAAGTACTCATGGGTCTATGCCACTCTTAAAGCAATACTGAAATTAACTTTGCAGTGTTTAACAGCTTGGGGCATTTAAGTACCTCATTAGACAGTTCACCCACTTCAACAGCTTTATGTGGTTTTGTTTTTTCATTTGCGCTCTGCTCCACTTCTAAGGTAAAATCCTCATTTTCTAGATGCACTGAAACATTTTAAAAGCTTCAGCAGAAGTCTCAGAGGCAAGAAAATTGTCATTAAGCTTTCTTTGGGGTATTTTAATGAGCAAACTAAAATCAGCCCTATTTATAAATACCTTTGCTGTTTGAAAACATAGGTAAAGCATATAGTGATTTAAGGACCTGCTTCTGTCATCTATTGTCCCTTGAGACCCGGTTCTTCCCATTAATTCAAGGAATGTGAATACTTTAAAATCAATAAGTTCTTAAGTTTTCATTTTGGGTAACAATATAATCAAGGAAAGCTTTACTGCTAATAGAGATAGATGTAAAATTATCATTCTCTGGGTTTATCATTTCATTCAACACACAATATTTTGACTCTTTGAGGAAATCAATAAAACTTTCCCCATGTTTGTTTGAGCCCATGTCCAACACCACTATAGGGTTAATAGAACATAGTCTCTGTGGTATGCAATACAACTATCTAAGTCCCCACAAATATAAATAGCGTCAACGTTGGCCAAATTATGGACAACAAATGCACAAAGAAAAAGTAAGTATTACTGCAGGACCCAAGGAACCTCAACAGACCTGTCCCACAAAACTTAAGAAAAATGTTACATGCATGTTTTAGTATTTTTACGCAAAGGCTCCCTTGAATTTAAAACAAACAACAGAATAATTTATTTCCTCTTCTTGATAAGCAAACATTTACTTCATACATATTTATTTTTTTTTTGTTTGTTTGTTTTTTACGTGGGTCAAAAATTAACAGTAAGCGAGAGCCATGTAGACATGTAGCCAAATAATATTAATAAGGACACACACACACCCTCCCAGTTCTGATTGCTTCCAAGAACACAAACTTTCTTTTAATCTTAGGTTAGGGCAACAATTAACCAGGCATTCTTAAAGTCTTTCAGTGTTTTATTCTCTGCAGACTGGCTGCTTTCTCATGAATTTTTAATCCATCTTTAACACTTTTTGCTTGTTAAAGCACCTCACGTTGGCCTCTGAATAATTCTTGCATGAAAAGGCTCAGAGAACTAAACAAAAATTGTATCTTTAGGCACTTTCTTACTAGAAGCCTGTCCCAAATATTTTGTGGACATATTTTTTTTTTTTTTTTTTTGGAAAAAGGTTAATCTTTTTCTAGACACACTCTCCTACCAAAATATGTTTTTTTGTCTTTAGTCCGTAAATGGTGGTACAATTGGTAGTGAATTTTGTAGCACAAGTTTATTAAATCACTGTAAAAATAATTTCCTCTGTGACTTTTTTTTTCTTCCTGAAAATAGGGTCGGATTCATAGTTGTGTCCATGTCTCAATAAATTAAATTACCAACCGAATCTTGACCAAGAAATACATAATCCACACCACTTATGTATGGAGTGGATTTTCGTTTTAATATGAATGAAACTTTAGATTAAAACTTGTGGCCTCAGAAAGGACATGGAGGTTTTGAGCAGGTGAACCCCTGCAGAAAATGTCTGACTTTCAACAGGATCTTCTACACGTTGCTCTCTTAGCTGAAAATCACTTATGACCATTTACTGTTTTGTGTGGCTGCAGTAACTGAAAGGATGCTCCAGCTGCAGACATGCACATCCAACAAAGAAAATGGCTAAAGGATCTGGTAAAGTTAACTACAATGCTCAGAGAATGTTGCCTGAATCGCTGAGATAAAACTTATTTTTTTTTTTTTTTTTTGAAATTCTATTAACATTTGCTAAAGGTCACAACCAGGAGTTTATTGGGACAAAAAATCAGCACTGGCATTTTGGTCCAAATTGGCCTACATACTGTACATTTATACACACCACAAATTCCCCGTAAATATGAATATCAACCATGCAACAAGTGAGTTGGCAGGAACAGAGAGAGTAGACATGTTTAATACTTCCAATAGAGAGATTTGTAAATAAAATAAACATTTATAGTAGGCCCAGGCGATATAGAAAAAAAGGCATATGAACTCAAAAAAATCATATTGCTCAGTAACGATAATTATCAATAATTATCAAAAATTTTAAAAATATATTTTGAGTGCAGCCCTGGCCATTTTATGTTATTGATCTACTTTCAATAAAAAACACAAAAACTGATTTTTTTTTTTTTTTTTTTCTTTTCTTTCCTTTTTCTTTTTTGTTTTTAGACTCAACTAAAACTTTCCTACCTTCCAAAAAAAGTCTGC
>JBAFTA010000024.1:13159075-13177734 GCA_036919975.1 Melanotaenia parkinsoni | reverse complement strand
TCCCAACCCCATTTATAAGGCAAGAAATCCCACTTATTAAACCTGACAGGGCACACCTGTGAAGTGAAAACCATTTCTAAATGAATACAAAATAAATGGTCATTTAATGTCACATTTCATTTAGAACAGGTTTACACATCTGTCTTTTATCCAAAAAGTAAAAATCTGATGTTATTCATCTGATTTCTATGACGACATGTCATAGCTGCTCGCTGTGTCCACAGTGGTGAGCACACACACACATACACACACATAGGAACACGTACAGCTGAACAAGCTGAATCTACTGTCACTGTAGGAATTTCTGAGTTGTAGGTTTTATTAAGATCAACACGTTATCTGAGATCTGAAATTTAAGAATATTTAGAGTGGCTCCAAGCCAATACCCATTAACAAACATTTACACAAATTAATGTAAAATATCCAAAATCAATTGATGGAACACACACACACTCACACAAAACAAAATTATTAAAAAATTTAATCAGATTAATCACAGTTTACAAATTAAACATTATTACTCATCATTTGCGACTATGCCTGAAATTAGCCTGTTTTTACTATATTGTACCAACAAAAAGAGCCAATGCTTACATAGTTGTCCTCCACCAAGAGATTTTTCTTCTTGATTTTTCACGACAAATAAGAGAAATCATTTTTTCACATCTGCACTTGAAAAGTCAAGTAGTCACACAGGGAAGAAAGATGCATCAAAAATTGTTTTATTGTCGCATCATGACCATCTGAACTGTAATCTATTCAAACTGTGAAATGCTTAGATTCCCAACCCTATTTCCTATGCTTCACATAAAAGGCAACCTTGACTGACCCTGAATCCTGCAACCTCCTGCATTTCAACAGCTGTCCATCTGATCATGAGTCTCTTTCCATCCTCTTCTTAGCTCGCAGGTGGCCTGAAATGTGATGATGAGACGGCACAGATGTATTAAAGTGGAATTTAATTTGAAATTTGAGTTGGCCTTAACCATTAAAACTAAAAGCTGTCTAAGGAGTAGCTGTGGCTCACTTGCAAATCTAAAACTGCTGATTCCAACAACTCTGAGGTGTAATATCAAGCAAAATACCACCTCACAATCTGCACAGCCAATTTATACAAGTGTATCCTAAATGTTTCTTCTTATTGGTCAGAGGTGTAGAACAGATGTGAACATTTTTGTGTCATTTTTGCCTAATAGAGCCCAACTTTAGCAGTGTAAGTGGCATATGCATCTTTCTGGATGTTATTAACAAAACCCCAGAAACAGGAGGGCTATTTCTCTGTGGATTTAAAGGGAATTAAACTACAGAAAACGGCTTTCAATATATCTACGGTAACATGAAAAGTTACATAATCTCTTTGCTTTGTGTTTCTTGTGGCAACATTTGCTTTGCATATGTTTTTCCCTTTTACATGGCAGAGCAGAATGTATTTTACCTTGTGACAAAGCAACATGTCTCATGGAGAGAAATCCCCTATCCATAGTCCTGGCTCCTTATTTGTCACTGCCTATGGTTATGGTTCCATTTATGTTATGGAAAAGCAGACCCACTTACCAGAGTTTGGGGTTAACTCAGGCCCACTACCCCACAGGTTTTTGTTGTTCGTCTGCTCCATCATACCTAATTCAAATCTAATGGATGCAACAGCTTCTGATCAGTTATTTCACAACAACAAAACCCTGCAGGTTTGCAGCCCTTGAGGAGCTGCAGTGAAGCCAGAGTGCACACAGATAAGAGACTTCCACTTTTTCTATGTTTGCACACAACTACTAATGTATTGTGAAGTGCTAGCTTTAGATATTGTAACAAGTTGCACACCTTGCATTTTTAGGTTTGTTGTGAATGAAACTCTGGCAGTTTGAGTCTGGGGTTTTGATCATTGTTGGTGCACTGCAGCTCATAATAAAGACACAGAAGCTGGTTTTTTATAATGAATTTTTTATAGGATGGATGGGACAGAAACAGCCTCCAAGCAGCCAGAGAGATGCTGCCACTGAAATGCTGCAACCAGGGGACCAAAGAAAGCCTCTTGATGCCCTCCAACCAGATTGTGTGATTGCATGTACTTTCTCAAGCTAAAATTGACTCTAGTATGTTGTTGATAGTATTGATTGGATTAGAAAAAATCTTCCATTTTGTTATTGGGAGTGTACTGACTGAAATAGTGAGTCTTTAAGTGTAAGTTGTGAGTAACTTTGGAGGTCAGTGTCCTGCTCCTAATAAAATGCAGTAATTAAAATGTCTTATTTAATAAACCATGTCTTTTGGCAGGACTGGGACTTATTTGGAATAGATTAAACCAGTTTAGCAATATTTACATTGTGATAGCTGCAGTCCAGCATGTGAGATTTAACAGGAGCTTTTTCTGTTAATTCAGAGAATTAACAAGCTGAGTTGGGGTAAGGCCGGTCGTGTCTGGCCCACCCAGCTCTGGCCTCTGGGGGTGGGTGGCAGGTCATTCCCCTTGGTCTCCTGGGACCTGCGCTCTGTCCCAGTGGGGGCTCTGGCTGTGGCTTTCCTCTACATCCCACTTGGTGGCAGTCCCTGTGGTGGCCTGCCTGGTTCTGTGCTCTGTGGTGACTGCTGCTTGCCTCATGCTTGGGGCCTTCTCGGTCTGCTTCTAATCCTCAGAGGGGTGTGGTTGCATTTGCGTGATCAGTTAATACAACTAATACTTAATACAAACTTAATACAATGTTTTGTACACACACATACTAGTTGTTGTTCATTGTTTTTACTGTTTTTCTTCCACAGGTGCTCTTGATGATTGTCTGCTGTGTGTGTGTGTTTTTTTGTTGTTTTTTTTTTAGGAGTTTAAAGATGTTTAAAGATGTGGAGCAGATGGTTGTCTGGTTTTTCTGTTTGGGTTTGATTGCACAGTTGTGGTTTTTTTCTACCTTTTGTTTATCTTTCTCCCTTTTCTCCCTTTACTCTTTCCTTCCGTCCTCTGTTCCCATGCTCCCTCCTGTCTGGTCCACAGAATAAAACGATAATAAAGAATAAGATTTAAGGGGAGCCTCATATCCAAAAGGCTATTTTTTGGCAAAGCAACGTTGTTTGGCACAGCACGGCAGCCAGACCATCATTCTGCTGTCATGATGCTCGACACCACAGGTTTATAAAGAGAAAAAGAAAAAAAAAAAAAACAGAACTGTGTGAGACAGACGTAAAATTGCTTTTGAATTCAATAAAATACCAGTAACTAAATGTGTAATTCTAGGGCTGACACATCCAAAAGTAAAGTGTTATGAGGCAACAGTTGTAATTTAGTTCATTTTATGGAGCATCTATTAAAGTCCAGACTCTGGAAAATCAAGATTTTTTTAATTTACAAGGTTAAGTGAGATCACATCCAAATATAAACTGGTTTGTCTAAAAATGTTGGCATTTTGAAAGTATGTTGTCTGCATGTGGTTAACAAATACCCAAGAAGAGAGAACACGCAACCTTGTGCAGTCCTTCCTTATCGTAAAGAAGCTGACAAATGACCGCTGATTGCCACTTTGGCCTTAGTTTCAGTTAATTAGTTTTATCCTGGTACTGAGAAGAAATGATATTTTATGTTTTTTGTGTGCAAAAATTTAAAATTAATAATGAATCAAATAAATATTCAGATTTTCTTTTTTATTATTAATTTTGATTCCAGTAATGAGGTAAAATTTTATTATGCCATCAATGCGTGTGTAACTACATATATTTAGGTCATATTTATGTGTTTATAAAGTATGACTTCATTACACAAGCACCATAATGCCTTCATACATCCTGTCTCTCTTATATTCGTGTTCATGTCAGGCTGCCAGGCTGCTGCACTCATTCTAGACACAATAGTTAAGTCAGTGACAATGTCTACTCTGTAAAAATTTGCTCTATTTGATGTGTATCTGCAAAAGTGCAATTGCGGTCTTCTTTCTGCCATTAGCAAAGATGAGAAGACTCCAGGTTAAAGTTTTGGATTTAAAGCCTAAATTTGTAACCCACCCCTACAGGGAGTGGTAGCCTAGTTACAGAGGTGGCCTTGGGTCTGGAGGACCTGGCAGCCCACTGTTCTCTAGTAAATCAAGGGAGACGTAGAATGCAGGGCTGTATTTCCCAATCAGGATTAATGACGTGACAATTAATAAATTGTTTTCTAGATGCTCTCTTAAAAATTATTTAATAGTCAAAAAGGCTTACATTTCAAAAGTGCTCAGCTAGCAACAGCCTACTCAACAAGCCTTGCCTCTTATTCTCATTCCCATCAAATCCTCTTCTTGCTGGTTGTTGAAACCATATTTTATAGTAATAAAAGGCCATGTATGTTGACATGACAGTCAGATAGAGTGGCTGTTGTCCCATTTGTTTGTGCTGAAGGACAGCGTAAGTCACCAAATCAAGATAAATTCTATTATTTACATCACTGTTGTTTTATTGCCCAGCCTTAGTGCTGATTGACATTTTTAGAGTGAGCAAGCACAGTTCCTCTGCTTCTTAGATGGACTTTAGTGTCAATAAAATTAATGTGGCTTACAACCAAAAAGAACAATTAAAATATGTGCAAAGTCCCATCTGCATATCACTATTCACTGCTTGCTCAGCTTATAATTGCAGCATTTGCATAATGTAGAACTCGGATTATCACACTGTGTCTCCGTTTTAACTTTTTACTGTTTTCAGCTCTGCTAAACTTAGACAGATGGACAATAAAAATTAAGAGTGTGATCTGTTTTTTGTGATTTAAGGAAGAAAACCTTACTCAGCCTTGAGTGGATGCAAGTGGGATTTGAATAATAATGGCTAAATTTTCCATACTCCTAAATGGTAATTTACACATCGTCTTTCTGCCACAAAAGAGTGACATTAGTATTATCAGCATTATAAAAATTTCTTCAGAGAATAAATTTTGTTTTGGCTATCTTAATCACAGTAAGGGAGACACGGTGTTTAGGTTGCAGTTGAATGATGTAGCAATAACTAAAATATGAACGTGTCAGTGTATGTTCTGTAAATGAGTGAGGTATCGCACTGCACTGTTCTTCTTGTCTGGCCACGTGGAAGAAAGGTGCTCTGCAGGCACTTAAAGGAGGTGGGTGCCTTTGTGCCAGGTCTGTTTGTGACAAGCTTGGTGGTAATGGAGCTTCCATTATTGGTCACACCAGAAAGTGCATCCCATAGTGAGATACCTCAGTTTTCAGAGAACTGGGGTTACAATAGTAACCTAATGTTTTCCTACAGGTGGGGAAACGCATTTTATTATAAAAGCCATCCTCCACAATGACACCTCAGTATTTTTTTTTTCCATAACAAGAAAGTCAGACCCTCCTGGCTCAAACTAACTTTCATAAAGTCAGCATTCATCCAATGCATAACATTATCTCACCCAACCACATATATCGTTAAGTTTTTGAGGAATTGCACATTTTTTCATCTGCATCTGCAGTAATGAAAACGTTAATTTGCAGAATGAGGGGGATGCAGTTGGAAACTCTCTCAAAGGGTATACATGACATTTTACAGAGATCACTAAAATAGCCATTAAAACAAATGTGTTTGTGTCATCATATTCTGATGATAAATATATGTGAATAAACACAAAGTGTTGAAAATGTGGACTAAATTACATTCTGTGGTGGCAATGACTTAAACACCTGCACTTTTTTTTTCCTGGAAGAAAAAGGCTACAGCTTCTCTATCCTTTATTGGTTAAAATGACTCTTTATTTATTTATTCAATCAATCATTTATTCATTGAGATGACAGCCTATAGCCTTCATGAAGCAAATGCTCTGAGTATAAGCCCTCCTGTCTTTCATGACATGTCTCACTTTCTTTTGCAGGAACTGGTGATCAGAATAACTGTTTTTCTAACACAGTTTATGGGGGTGACGCAGACGTCAAAAAGACTAAATGCACCATAAAAAGTCACAATAAATGGCAGACAGGCAGACAAGTCTAACTAAAGTGCATGCGATCTGCCATAAATGTTAATGTATGTTAAATATCACACACCTCTTCAATCAGCGTGTGTTTTTAACTGCACACTTCCTCCCTTGCTGTTTGCTTCATGCTACTGCTACTACTGTTACCATTGTCACAGCGTATTGCCTGGTTTTGTTTTGAACCCCTCTGCCACCCCAGCACCCATTTATAGGCCCAGTTAAAAGAAAAAATATTTTTTAGCATTCACTCCAATTTGGAATTGATAAAAAAAAACAAGCATGCACAAGGAGTGATGGAATTGGAGACTAACTCCCAAACAATGTTTGATTTAGCTTTTATCCATCAACTGAACAGTCTGACTAAACTGATGTACTGTAGTTGTCAAGTACAGATAGGCATGCTGCTTTAAAACCACAATAATAGACAATACCGCGTTTAGGGCAGAAGCACACAACAGAAAATAAGACTTTGAAGCAGTTTGAAATAATATTTCATTTTATTTATTTAAAGTTAAAGAGACTTTATTGTAGACGAGTAAAAAAGTGGCAAGGAAGTGTTGAAATGTACAGTACTGGGTATGTACTAAGAGTCTATTAGGCTACGTTCACACTGCAAGCTGAATTGACCCAAATCCGCTTTTTTTACCCCTATGCGACCTGTATGTGATCTTTTCATGACAGTCTGAATGACACAGATCAGATTTTTTCAAATGCAACCCAGGCCACTTGGATATGTGGTCGTAAATCCGATACATATCTGATTTTTTGCCATGCGACTTCAAAATCTGGCTCTCCTCTTCTACAATCTCCTCCTTAAAATGATGCCATCGGAAATGTGCTGGCTACGGTTGGATAATAAATTAAAAATTGCAACATAAGCTCCGCTGTTACCGTCCATGTTTATTTCCGCAAACACGAAGATATGGAGGATAGTTAAGAAATAGGGCCAGGTCCATTAACGCATTATTGCACTTTTGCATTATAGCGTGTTAATTATTGCTGTTCATTTTTTTAACTTGCGTTTTTTCTTTCTTTCTTTCTTTCTTTCTTTCTTTCTTTCTTTCTTTCTTTCTTTCTTTCTTTCTTTCTTTCTTTCTTTCCTTTCTTTTCTTTTCTTTCGTTTCTTTAAACGTTTATTTTCTTTGCTCACTGGCTCTGAACACACAGAGATACCACATGCAAAGGCACTGCTGCAACTGCCAAAGTCAAATGCTTGGGTCCCTGAGCCAGAATGGGTTTTCCAAGGGCCAATCAGCTTTGACTCGCTACAGAGCAGTGACAACGTGGAAAGTTTGCAATGATGATGATTGATGGCCAACTAGAGCAGAACTCCATAAAGGGGTCCCACCCCCACCTCTTGGTCCTGCTGCAACTAGCAGTGCTTCTTATGTAAACAGACAGCAGGTTAATTAAAATAAAGCGTTTTTTGTGTGGCACTGGCAAAAGAAAGAAGGAGAATAAAAAAAAGGAGCAAAGAAGAGACCAAGACAGCAATATATTATACAGCAGTGTGATATATTATTAATATACATTTAAAGAACATTTTCAGTATCATCTTCATCTGTGGTAGACCAGGTGGAGGAGGTGGTACTTGGTCAGCTTCTTTGGTTGTAGCTGCTGCAGTGGCTGTCCAGCAGCTGGATAAATGGACATATAACACCACCTCCAGCTGCACTTCTGTCTTTTTCTATTAAGAAGCTAATAGATTATTTGGTCTGGCGTTTGTCTTTTTTTTTTTTTTTTCCAAAGTGTTTCAAACTGTGTAATATAGTGTCACGGGGGAGAAGTTGGCTGAGTAGTGAAGGTTTAGTTTTACCAAGAAGAAGCTTAAAACCCACCACAAACAATAAAAAAGGAAAAGCTATCAACAAGTCCAAACTAAAGAGCTAAACCAACTAAAATCTGGCTAGGTCAGCTGATGAAAGTAGACGACAAATGATGGCCGGATAATATAGCTAAGAGAGAGGTTACTTAGCTGTACGGAGAGGTGAATACTTCATGACGGGACACTCACAGGTCATGCACGTGGTATTTTGAGTTCTGGCTATGGAATCCACCTTCTTCTTTGTGCCATTAGTTTCCACCTCTCTTTTCTTCCCCTCAAAGATTTAAGAGAGGAGGCTGATGTGATGATTACTTCTCAGTCAATGGCTAATAGCTGGATGACAGTGTGGTCACATTCAGTTAACCTAATGTCCTGTAAAATTCTATTAATGTTCCACCACAATGCTCATTTTCTCTATTCATCTCCTCTATTTTGCTGCTCTCTATCTCATTTCTCCTGTTCTCCAATTGTTCTTTGTACTCAGTTACTTGGGTGTGCTTTAATGCATGGGCCAATATAATCTGATGCTCCTCAGTGCAGTATTCAGACATACATCATATAAAGTTAAGTCACTGTGAAAAAAGCTCATTTAAATTTGATGGTCTATAGTATTAAATTAAATACATTTACAAAAGGTGTTGATACTATCCGTGTATATTTTTCAGTTTTTTGGGGCTATTACAAACTCCTTTAGCAAGATGGACATGGAAAAAAACAAAACAAAACAAAACAGAATCTAGATGACCAGAAGAGGATACACAATGAAATTCCTCAAAATTAATTATATTTTCAATTACATATTTCATATATAGTATATAAAAAAGAAAACTTTTAATTTAACCTCCTTAGTTATTTGAAGTATGCACAGCACAGCAATTGTAATTATTTCCTCGGTAGTACAGAAGGCCATGACCCAATTCTATTTCTAACGTTCACTGCATGCATGAAAGAGATTTTTTTTTTTTTTACATGTATGTATTATGATGATATTTTGAAAATCAATTAGAATTTAGCTTTTTACACAAGTCTACTTTTTGTACACATGTACACACACACACACAGGAAATCACACCTGCAGTCTGAACGTCCACACTGTGGGATTATGTGCTAAAGGATTTGACACTGTAGTGTTTTTGATTAATAATTCGAAGTATACAGCCTGGTAATTGTTTCTTTCTGATGTGGCGTTCTATAAAGGTCAATGTCAGTTTTTTTCACTTCCACATATTTTATGCTCCTCCTGATGTAATTCTAGTTACTTTAACAGACTCATGATAGATAATGCTCTATATTTACCCATGTATCTTTAGCAAGTATACATAGAATAAATATAAGAATACCTTTGTTGTTTTTGTTGGTGCTTTCTGCATTTAAGGATGCATCAGTTTCTTACTCCTCTGTTTGTCTACAGTTTTCAACACCAGTCCCTGGTGTTATATCTAATATTCATACTGGAGGATTATCATAGGCCAGGCCTAAGAGCTATTTTGCTGGAAGTGTTCTGTCTTCTGCTGCTGTGACTTTGACTACAAATAGCAGAAAGTGGTTTTTGAATTGAAAGCATTGTCAAAAATCTTCAAATGCCTTTGCTTTTCTGTTGTTCATGGAAAATTTAAGTGTTACAACAAGAAGTGTTTGTGGTTTAATTTGACTTTCTTTACATTGTTGTTTACAAATTCAGTGAGATGCAATAGCTTATCCAACCTATTTATTGATTACCCAAGTCTAGATTTTTTTTTTGTCTATCTTTGACCAGCTGTGCGTTTTTTACAAGTTATTCACAATGCATTAAAAGAAATGCTCATTATTCTGATTAAAACCAAATAAGAATAACAATCTTCATTGATTATCTTGATACCAAGGTTTTATACCCAGTCTCTCAAAAAAAGTTGTATGCCTCAATTGATAGTCAGTGGTACCTGAAGCTTTGCGTAAACAAGTATTAAAGTTAAGTTAAAATACAACTTTTTGGATAATAAAGAATATTTGTTAAATCTCTACCATTTTTTTGTTTATATTTTTCTCTTGGAACCTTGTCTAAACTAAGTTAATATTAACTTAATGTAGTCCATTCAGCTCTGACCTTCCTGTACTTTATCTGGCATTAATACTTAATTTGACTCCTGACTGCTGCTATTATGTTTATATTTTGTTTTATCTGAACAGCTGGTAGTATATATTGTTGATCTTGACCAAAACACACCCGTACAGGTGGTTTGAACTGGCTCGCCGCCCCTCAGACGCTAAGTGTCTAGCCACAGTAAGACAGTCTGGGGTCAGCCTAGTCGTTTGGTGAGGGCTCTCACCTGGCTGTCTGACTACATCAACTTCCCAACGTATGCCTGCAAACTCCCATTATTTGTGTGTAAGTGTGTGCGTAGCAGATTCCTCTCAGTCCGGGTGTGTGAAGTGCTGGGCTGCTGTCGCCCCTTCCTCTTCACTTCTTGGAGATCTCACAATCACCCCCAACTTGCACAGGGTCTTATCCATCTGTTTTTTTTACTTATAGTTTGACATTTTAACAGCTGTTTTTAAAGCACAAACCGCTCCTTCAATTATTTAACTACAGAACAAAGCGTGTGCAAAATAATGTCCTTGATCATAGGCAATGCGTCACTCTTAAATTTACTTGAACATCTACTGTACAAATGCATTACTTCCACTAGCTCCATTTCAAATTCCTCTGCTTCAACTACTGGCAAAAAGTACAGCCTGTTCCTTTGAATTTTTTAAAACCCTGAATCATCTGAAATCGCAGTAGTGGAAAACAATGCTCTTCGTCAGTCAGGTACCGACTTTTTTGTTTAGCAGTTATCAGAGGTTTAACCCCCCCCCCCCCCTTTTTTTTCCATAAATTTTAAATCAATGAGATCTGAGCAGTTTGCTGTCATTTCATTGAATTTATTTTTCTTTCCTAAAGAAAAGAAGTTTTAACACTACTTGCTCTCTGATAAAATATCATCCTGAAAATGACCTCAGGCTCACAAAACCTCTTTACAAAAGGTTCTAAATTTTCAATTTAAATGTAAGACACCCTGCCTTGAGGGGGGATCATTCTGGTGCCCTGGGCTCTACACTTTGTTTGCTCTTGGGGGCTGTCACCTGGTGTCACCTGGCCTCACAGAGCCTGTGCCTCCTTCATGCGGGGTGCTCTGCTTCGGGTCTCTTTATGCCGCCTTCTGGGCAGATACGTGGCCGTCCATGTGGTGGACTGGCTGGGAGTTGTGATCTGGGGTGGCGGTTGGTCTCCCGGGTCCTAGGGGCCCCCTGGTCTGTCTCTGATCTTTACCCAGGACCCGGTTGCATCATTTTTGGCATGGGTTGAAAATGAGCAACAAAGACCACATTATGGATTAATTAATTTGATTGTATAAATGGGACCAAACTTAATCTCTTGTACTCGTCGACATTCTTGCAAAGCTAATGAAATCTTGTGTCTTTCCACAGTCAAATTTATACACATGGCTCTGATTTAAACCGTGATTCAGATGTGTCCTTTGACTTGTATTATTACAGTATTCTTATTCTTAAGTTTCTTCACTATTAAAATCTCATGTATAATGGATAGTTAATTATGATTCATTCCATGTGCACCAGCTCGCTTGTTAAAATGTTTATCTTTTATTTATACTTAGTTTTTTTTTCTTTTTAATAAAAAAAGAAACAAAAAATATATTAAAATTATAGTTATGAAATCATTAAAACATAAAAAAAAAATCTGGCTGATGATATCTCTATTTGAAGTAAATGTTTGGTATTTCAGGAACTCTTACATGAAATGAAAAAAGACAACCCTCAATAGTTAGTCTTTCCTTAACTGAACTTTACGTGATCTTCCTTCTGACTATGTCTGTCTTGTGCTTTTCCATCTCATTGCCTTTGACTTGTGTTTCAAGCCTGCTTTATATGTCCAGGTACATAATAATTGAGAACAGAAAGCAAAACAGGAGTTGCTATTTGAATTATCTCTACTTCTTTTTAATAGGATCACAGCATTTCTCTTAGTTTATGGACAGAAGTTGATTGAATAATTCTGATTTCACTGTAATATTATTAAACATTTTTCCCTTTTTGTTTCCCAGGAACATTGCTGGTGGAGAACATGCAAATCAATGGCATTGCAATGGGTCCCAATCGTACCATCTCTTTGTCTCTAAGAGACAACCATGACTACTGGGTGATCCTAGATCCTTCCAAACAGGCTCTTTATCTGAACAGCACTGGACGCGTTCTTGATAGAGATGTAAGGCAACTATTTTATTTGAGTCTTGTCTTTAATCATGTTTTGTTTCAAGGTTTTTGTTGTTTTTTTTTTTTCATCCAAGACTAAGTAGACTTTTCTTCTCAGCCCTCAGAGTCCTTTTTATGTACAGTTCACAAATGTCTGTCCCAAAGTTTTCAGTACTCACATTTAAACTTAATTCATCTACCAGTGGTCCCTCTGATTTTTGCAATCTGAATGGGATCCACCCATGTTTTTCTTCATATTTAAGAAAGTTAACACTTGTCTGTACAAAGATTTCAGAGTTGATGACGTATGTTTGTGTTACACCCTTCTTGTTGCTGGTCTTGCTCACCTTGCAGTAGTGTATGAGGGTTGCACAAGCTCTATGTGTTTATTGTATTAGCTGGCTGCACCAGCGAATGTGTGGATTAAGACACGCTTGGTGAAGCTTTCAGGGAGTTCACAACTTGGTGCAGCTTAGCATGCTGAATTTTGCATGTTGTGGATATAATTTTTGTTTTATTGGTAAAAAGATTTGAGATCCGTGTTCACTTAATTTTGTGAAAAAGAAGCTTGATTGTGATATATGGAAAACCAATCCATGAGGTAGAAAATTGTTTCAGACTTGTGAGATAGGATTGTGTTGAAATAAGAATTTTCCTAGACCTGGCTGCTGAAACCAAATGGAGTAATCAGGCATAAAGAACCTTAGTCTTCAATCAATGGGTACCGTGAAAGCCAGAAATTTTGAATCCATGGCAGAATCTTAGAAAAGCACAACCATCAAGACAGCACTCCACAAATCAGACATTTATGTTAAGTGTTAAGATTAAAGCTTTTCTGCTCTAAATTGCACCTTTCAGTCTACGTTGAATTTTTCAAAAAGGACTTGAATTGTTCACTAACGATGAACAAAATCCTTTTGTCTAATCTTTTGTGAATGAAATAATTTAGACTGTTCTTATAAAATTAAAACACTTGGCTTTTTGTTTTGTCATCAAGAAATAGATGTTCATTGAAAGAGGAAAAGAAAATGGCCAAAAAAAAAACCCGAACAGGGTGAAAAAACGATGTAAAACATAAATAAACCTGGAAACTTTTTCAGCATTAAAAAACAGTGAAATCAAACTTTGACCCTGATGTGGCTGTAATTATTTTGAATATCTGTACTGCAAAGAGAATATTTAATGTTAAAAACATACACATTTTCTTCTATCTTCTCCGAATAAACATAAACCTCCTGCTGTTTTGTAAAGTTATCCAGCAGCTGTTTTCTTAGAGTTAAATTTGGCACAGATTGTATCTTATCATTCCAACAGTCTATTATCTATAAATGTGTTTCTCTCTTTTCCAGCCACCATCTTACATTCAGTCCATCGTGGTTCAAGTTCAGTGCACCAACGAACTGATTGGCACTGTAATTTTACACGAGGTGCGAATCGTAGTTCGGGACCGCAATGACAATGCACCACGTTTTCAGCAGCCGAGATACTACGTCGCCATCAGTGAGGTAAAACAAGGATGCATGGAAGCACAGATCTTGGAGGACCAAGCAGAATATATTATTGCATAATTTTCTGCAGCCTGTCTAGTTCAATCTGTCCTATCAACTTTTTTCTTCTTCTCTCAAAGCCTGTTTTTATTTTTTTTCCAGCATCCCCCTCACACACTTGCAACCCATCACCACTCTCAGCTCCTTATTATGTCACCATTTCTGAACCTCTGCTTCTTTCCTCTGCCACATTCTACATATTTATGGTCGTCTTTTCTCCTCCTTCTCTTGTGCCACTTTTACACTTCTCTAGTTGTTTGTTACGCTTGATAAAATAATATCCTCTGTTGTTTGAACCATGGAATTAAGGAGATTCGTTATTGGAGAAAATGTTTTTCATGTGCCAGAAAGTAGGTTAAAATGCCATCAGTAAGATGGGAATAATTTTTTTTAAAAATGCATACATTTCAGAGGTGGGCAATAATTTAAGAGCTGGAGAAGATTTATTGAAATTCATTGAGGGCCCTCATTACTTAGAAGCTGTTTAATTCACTTCTACTCCAACCACCTAATGCAGTAAATTTGATATTGAAGAGTTCATCCATCTTATCTACAACAGTCCTTCTTCTTCTTGTTTATTACTGACAATTATTGAGCTGAAGAAAACCTGCCGATACAGACAGTAGTAATATAGTTATTAATAAGAATATCTGGGACAATAATTCTGAGTTCATTGAGTACAAGGTGATCCCTGTGGCTGATTTCATTAGCTGATGCTGATGCCAGAGTTTTGGGTTGTTATCATATCCAAACATGGCAAAGTGACAGCATAAGACATTCAGGAGTCCCATTGTCATGTCAGTGGGAGGCACATATAACCCTGTTGAGAGAAGTGAGCCACAACATCATTGGTGCAACCCCTGGATTAAATTTAATTTTAAATATTTTTCTGGAAAGGGATTAAACTTCTGTTTTGACACGTAATCACAGATTCCTTGTCACGTGGCTGGAAAATAACAGCAGTTTGCTGGCAAAGTTCTTCTTTTAAGCTCTACTTGATGCAAAGCAACACTAAAACAATATTTTGCACTTCAGAATGAGCTGATCGTAACTGGCTGATAAAATAAGCTGTGACTTCAACGGGTGCCTTTTTAATCTCTGAATTAATCAGTTTTGATATCAGCACATTATTTATAACTTGTGAGCACTTTAAATCAGCTTATTTTCTTTTATTAAAAAGGTGATGCATTTTATTATATTTTACATTTAGCGAGAAAAAAGGAAAGCAAGGAAATCTGTTAAAACGCTGTCTAAGGTGTTTATTGTGTAGCTGAAAGCACAGCTGCCAACTAATATTCCTTTTTGAGCCCTATTTGGGCACACTAAATATAAAACTGCTAGTAATTTGTTTTGTGGAAACAGTGGAAGATCATCATTTGCACCCAGATGCATGGGATTTTCTTTTTTATTAATATTATTATTATTTTTTTTTTTATTGGGTTCTTCTTTCTGTGCCCCATTTACAGCTGACTTATTCAATGTGGGCAGTACAGAGTTTTAAAAGGTTAAACATCAGGTGCACAGTTTGTAGACAAAATCAAGCGGATTCCTCTCTGTTGATGTTTCAGCTGACTCCAGTCGGAACAACAATCTTCTCTGGTTTCTCGGGGAACAATGGTGCAACAGACATTGATGATGGTCCCAATGGACAGATAGAGTACACCATCCAGTACAACCCAAAAGACCCGGTAGGTTAACCATCTGCCTGCTAATTCTAATCAGTCACTGGATAGCAATTGATGAATAAGTTGATGGAAATTAACATAGTTTTTCTCAATCCTAGTCCTGAGGACCCACTGCTCTGCAGTTTTTAGGTGTTTCTTTCCTTTAACACAGCTGGTTAAATTTAATGGTTCAGGCTGACAAAGAACTTAATAAGGAGGTCCATCAAATTCTGTAGGGCAGTGGGTCCTCAGGACCAGGATTGAAAAAGACTGTAAGAAGAAATGAAGCCTTTAAACTCTTGATTGCAAAAAACTGTTATACAGTGACATGTTTTTCCCCTATTATTTTTCATAAATTAAAACTGACCTAAAAAACACATTGACTGTGCATTTTTAATAATAATTACTAAAGACTGTATGAATTATTTCCTGTTGATCTGTCAATACACTCTCCCCTATTTGCTTTATTAATATAAAGGGAATTATATAAGTTTTCATGTAAACTTATTGGTGCTAGTATTATTTGTTAAACTTTGCTCAGTGTATTTCACGCTGTATTAACATTAAAAGCTAACCTGCTACTACAAGTTTGTAACATTTTCACAGGTCTGCTAAATGTTTTAACTTGATAAAGTCAAACGTGGACAGTTGACCCTACATGTTATTTTTGTTTTTCATGTATTATGCGTTTCAGACAGCCAACAGAACATTTGACATCCCCCTGACATTGTTTGGCTCTGTAGTTCTCAGAGAAAGACTGAACTATGAAGAGATTACGCGGTACCTGATCATCATACAGGCAAATGTAAGTGTTTATATATATATATATAGAGAGAGAGAGAGTGTACTTGCACCTTTCTGAGCAGCTATAAAAGAGATATTTTAATTTGTAACAATTGTTTTTCCTGTAATACAGATTTTGTATGACTTGATAAAAGAAGCCTTCTCCTCACATAATGGAATTTAGTCTTCAGGCGAGACTGCTGTTATTTTTATTGCCATGGTTGTGTTAAAGTTTAACATCCTTTTTATCTATTTCTGTTTTGTTTGGCCAGCTGTAAGGAATCTAGGGCTAGCCAACAGTCAGATCACAGTCGCCATAAAAGTTTGAGACGTTAAACTGAGCAGAATTAAATATAATACAGCTGATTAAGCCATTTAGGTTTATTGTTGTTACACAAAAACTTTAGAAAAGCTTCACTTCTCATCTAAGTGTGCAGATTTTCATGTCTCGTCCTAGTTTCCCTGCAAGGATTATTAAAAGTTTTCTTTTTTCTTTTTTCTTAAAAAAAACATTTGGTTCTTGATACTTACACATAATGTGCAATCAGTAAAACACACAAAAAAAACTTTTAGGTAAGAGTGACCCTTATCACACCAGATTTAAATGATTGGGTCATTAACAGACTTCTGCAAAACTTGACAACTATCTGTTGGAGATCCATTTTATTTGAATCGGTTCATGAGGGAAGCTGCCAGTTTCAAAGCCCTTGGCTTCATCATGGGACCTCCCCTTGGTGTTAGACGCTTTCAGTGTTCCACCTTTTTGAGCTGCTGGAACAGGTGGATCTGAAGGTGGCAACTTCAAAGACAGCACTGTTGTTGGCACTTTCCTCAGCCAAGTGTGTGGGTGAGATCCATGCACTCTTAGTACAACCAGCAAGCACAAGGTTCTCTGCAGGGGATGAAAGCTCACATGATGCTCTCCAACCCTGCTTTCCTGCCTAAAGTGTTGTGATAATGTTCCCCAGTTGACTTGGTGTCCTTCAGTTCCCTGCCTTTCCTGTCTGAGGAGCAGCAGTGGCTACATAACCTTTGCCCGGTGCAAGCTTTGCCTGTTGGTATGGAAAGAACTAAAAGCTTTTAGAAAAATGACCAACTTTTTGTGTCTTGGGATAAGGCTCATTTGGGCAAGCCTGTGTCTCAACAGCGGCCATCTCACTGAATTGTTGGCACACTCTCTTTGGCCTTCAGCTCCAAGGGGCTGCAGCCCCCAGAGGGCCTTTGTGCCCACTCCGCAAGGGGCCTCAGTACCTTTTGGGCCCTGTTTAGTGGTGTGTCCATTCAGGAGGTCTGTGCAGGTGCAAGCTGGGCTTCTTCACACACTATTACTTGGTTTTACAAGTTTGATATTGCGATGCCACCACTGGCCCATTCAGTGCTCAGTCTGGCATTGGCCACACAAGAAGGATGTAAGTGACAGATCCTGCATGACAGCAGGTTAACTGTGGCCTTCTGCTTATGCTTTCTGGGAGTCAGTGCAATAGAGCTTTTGATGAGGTCACACCCAGAGTGTTCCCCATAGTAAGACACTCAGTCATGCTACTCAGAGAAATGAGGTTACACAAATAACCTAAAGCCCCATATTTCTTGGCTCATGGCTGTTGGATGCTGTGTGTCCTGCAAATGGAGTTTTATCAATCCTCAAACACTTTTCAGTGTGAACGCAGAGGGAAAGATGTTGTAAATAAGAAGTCAACCCTCTGGAGTTTTATTCAGTTTCTCTTAAAGATTATTAAACAGCCATGTGTGGAGGTCATTCAACATATACCTTTGATTTTCTTTGATTTGTATTTATTTAGTTATTTAATGATAATCAAAGACTATCAGATAACAAGATGTGATGGTATTTTCAAATGTCACTAGTTAATTAACATTTACTGAAAACGGGTTTTATGGCCATGACTTAACTGCTTGTGGGGAATTTAGTAAAAACAGGAAAATGAAGAACAGATGATGGCGAGCAAATTTTATGGAATACTGACACGATCAACACATATCATCAAAAAACATATTTAAAGATTAACTGTACAAAGCATAGGAATCAGAAACTAGCATGAAGTGACAAAATGCTAAAATCTATACTATTTTTTTTTTTTTTTGTTATTATGCCAGGACCATGCTGTAATAAACTTTTAAAATTAATTGGTTTCTCAATTAATTCCCCCCCATTAAAAAAAATAAAAAATTTTCTCTCTTTTCAGGATCGAGCCCCCTATCCGAGTGAGCGACGCACAGCCACCACCACACTAACGGTGGATGTACTTGATGGTGATGACTTGGGTCCCATGTTTCTACCATGTACACTTGTGGGAAACACCCGTGACTGTAATCCCATTACGTATAGGGCTAATGTGCTGGAGCTGACAGAGCCAGTAAGTATTATCCATAAACTTAGAGCGTTATAGATTTGTGTATCATGCTGAGGACGTATTTCAGTCTGTGTCTATGGGATTGCTGCTGCATTGCTTACAGTGCTCCTTTAGTGGATATTATAAGGATGTGTGGCATGCATATTGGCCTGTGTGTCACATTTATAGATTTGCAATTAAGTGATACTTTTGGCATTTAATGTTTTAAAGTTAGATTAAGGCTAATGGAATTTAAAGGTATAGTGTTACTTTTTGTGTATAGAACTGCTTTAGGGCTGTCAATATATGTATATACACATATATATACATACATATATATATATA
>JBAFTA010000024.1:13143093-13156127 GCA_036919975.1 Melanotaenia parkinsoni | reverse complement strand
CCGCTTGGAAAAGACAAAAACAGGTATTTAAGGGCTTAAAAAAGTGGATTTTGCATGATACGTTCCCTTTAAAGTAAATGATCTGGAATTAAAGTGTCTGAACGATATAGTTAGCAGTTTTGATTGACCCAATACGGAAGAAAAAAACTATGTAAATATAGTCCATTCCTTTTTTAAAAATCAGATAGAATTAATATGTTTAATTTAGAGATGCACTTCAGGCTTTTCCTGTGGTTTATACGTGAGCCACAGTCGCCATCTTCATTTACCATAACATACCAACTGTTTTTATAAAGCTCTTTAAAACAACAGCAGCTGAAACTGCAAATAACCGAGTACCAAAGACTACTAAAATAAAAAAAAAAAATAAAAAAAAACAGAAAGAAAGACCAGACTTAAGATTAAAATTTTGCCAACCACCTAAAATGACAAAAACAGGACTTAACAAACAGCTTTTAATTTGGCTGTCCAATTTAAAACCACTGTCCAGCTTAAAACCCAGATTGGTAATGGTCAGTTTAAGACAAATTGTAAGGGGTTCCAAATCAACAGATGTGGATTCGCCGGCGCAACTGGGCTGTTGTAGGTGATCATAAGGCAGGCTTCTATATGGTATAAGATTAATCTTGGTAGCAGTTGAAAACTGTTCCTTTAAATGCGAACCATTAATGGCATTCTGCAGGTAGGTGCCTGCCACAACCTACAGGAAGGAACATTTCCACATACCCATTAATTTGAATGGGCAGGTGTCAAATAGTAGTTGTGCCTTTTACACCATAATTTTGTCTGTTGCTTCTGTCACCAACCTTTCATGTGAGTCATTATCTTAATTATATATCACATGTTTTGGGTAGTAGTAGTAGTGTTTCACTGTCAAGTCTGCCCACATATCATTTCAATATTTTCTAATTTTATAACATTGCCAGAATAAATTAGTTCATTTTGAGTTTTCATCACCACACATCCTCCAAGATGACATTTATCTAGTTTATTTATATAGTTTTAGGACTAAGGAAGACAAAAAAAAACTCACTATGAATGTCCAACAGAATTCTTTCTGTAATGAGGAGCACAAACTACTCAAGTTTAAATACCGTTTTTCAGTCGTCCCACTTGGTATTAAAGGCATGTAAAATACTGATCTTTCTTTGATCTTTGTACAGCATCCCAATCACCATTTTAATAATTCCTTCATGAAAGACACAGTTACAGTTTTGTTTTTTGTTTTTTTTTTTTTTCGTCTCTCTGGTAAACTTGCACAGACACTGGAACAATTTAGAGGGCCGTATTATTTAGGCCAAATACACAAATGGAAAGTCATCAACAAGCCACTCTTGTTGTGGTAGAAGAGAGGTTGAAGGTGAAATGAGGAGAGGAACAAGTGAGGGCAGTCAAGCTACTATTATAGCTTGAGTTCCAATCAGACTGATAAGATGTGACAACCTCTGCGCCTTAGAGCCAACACAGTATGTTCTGTGTATCTATCACAGCCACACACACTGACATCCACACCAAGTCTTTGCTCATTTATGCCGATGAGTCAACCGTTAGTTCATGTACACACTTCAAAAACATTGCTGCCTCTGTATTTCAGAAATATATAGCTGTAATGAGATAAACAGCTCAACCAAGACCTGACCAGTTAGTTTGTCATTATTTCACATTGGCAGTTAATTGGCTGCAAGTACCATAAAGCATCAAAGATTGCAGCTCCTTGTTATAGTTGCATTCTGTAGTTACACAACTACAAATCCCTAGCACTGCAGTGCACTACCTTGTGCAAATAGCTGTCTGTTTTTTTTTTTTTGTTCTGCTTTTTTTTTTTTTTTTTCTCTGAGTTATGGGAGAGCACTATAATTCTGTTGCACCAAAAGCATGATCTTTTGTGTAGCTCAGTACTTGACACAAGGCTTTATCAGGCCACCGGGAATTTTCCCTCCTCATATTGATATCCTGACTTCTCTCTGGATCAGCTACCTGTCAGCCTACCTCCGTTTCACAGCACAGGTATAAAAGGCAATTTGCCAGGAAGTGCCGTTTACTTGTTTCAGTGTCATTCATGCCTACCTGAAACTTGTGGCTATTATTATTCCTGCTGACTCTCCACTGTTTGCTCACATGATTCAGCCTGCATGTCATTGATGGTAACCCTTGAAAGCACAGCACATAAAAAACTCACAGTATTACCCTCCCAGCTTGTTGTACCTGCTTGGAACCTACAGTTAGACCTCTGAAATATTGTGGGAACACAGTTAAGTTGGGCTGTTGCTGATGGGTCTTGTTTTTGTACTGAGAACTAGTCATAAAGTTTTTGGATATGCTAAATACAACTTTTAACTTTTTAAGCATTTTTCTTTATAAGAGGAATGCTTATTACTACCTAATAGCTCTTTTAATACATGAATTAGCTTTCATGGATATGTAGATGAATGAATCTTGAATTATCTTTTAGTATTTCTACTATAAAGCTCTGATGTGGTCTTTGTTTAAGTAAGACACACCAGTGAGTTTGATAAAGCTGTTACAGTTCATACAGTATATATGCCATAGCAATCACTGCAGCTCATTATAAAAAAGTTAATGCTGTCACTACTTTCAAGACTTGAGATGAAAACGGCTTTCATTCCAATATCCATTTTTTCTTTTAAGCAAAGGGCTGTCATTTGTCGTATTATATCAAAAACATTTTTTAGCGGAAAGTACTTCAAGTGAAGTGTTTTCCTACAGTAATACTCTGTCAATGGTTCGGCTTCGGTGAAAGTACAAAGTGTAAAGAACACTCTGTGACATTGTTTTGTCTTGAAATTTAAAGAAGGGAAGTAAACCTAATGATTTAGATAATCAGTGTATTCAAGGGTCAAATGAGCATTTTTGATATCAATAACAAAAAAATCCATTGAAGCTGATCTTATTATAAACCAGTTACTTTTACTCGTCAGCTTTGTTAACTAGTCTTTGCTCACCAAGAACTGTCAGTAAGTGTTAGTCGTATTATTGATTGATTTTGGGAATTTGTTGGGAATCTAAAGCTTTGATTGTATAACTAAAAATAAAGAAAAATAAAAACCTTCTTTGTGGTTATTAATCTGCTATTTCAGAACAAAACCAGCAGATAAACAAATCTGTACCAGTTCTGATTACCAGAACTGTAGAAAAGGCCCCAGAGAGTAACATTACAGAATTTGACAGCTGTTTGACACATCAGATCACCTCTGAATGATTTCAACTCAATAAAAAGCTCATCTTGATAACCAGACATGTCATTTACATGCAATTTAACATATGCTGCATAATCTAACATAGATGCAAACCAGATAGTTATGGAGTTGTGACCACGTAAGATGCACTTTGCTAAATTTTTTACCAAATTCAGATCAAAGGTGGAAAAAAAATGTATGTTGTGTTCACGACTGAATAAATTTTGATACAAAGGGGGTAAAAAAAAGCTAAAAGAACTATAGAAAACTATAACCTAACTTACAGCCATGATCTAGATATACCAGCTCAAAATTGTTTTCATGGACTACACAACACTGTGTGCTGATAAAAGACTAATGACAGCCCAATGGAGGGGAGATACCACAATACTAAATGTTGACAGTAACTAAATAAATAAAGTGGTTTAATGCAGCTGATGTGACATCTTCCTTTCCTGTTTGGAAAGATTAAGATCAATTATTGAAAAGGACAGAAAAACATGACCAAAAAAAAAAAAAAAACATGACTAGCTGAACCAAGCATTGAGGGTTAATTGTAGGAACATACATTAATATTGGCCCATGGGTGGGAGATTGGGAAACTTTGTTTGGATTGGCTGGATGGCACTTCCCCAAATATATGTAAAAGAGATGCACATTCAGTCTCAATATCACATTACATAATATGTTAAATTTGCTAGCATTTCTAACTTAAGTCTCAGTTGGTATTGTACTGTACAGTGAATATTTACAAATTCAGTTGATGTTGAAATTATTTAGTTGTTCTACAAAGATGAAATTATGCAGATGTTGAGTGAATGTTTAAATCTGTTTTAGGTTTCATTTTAACTGCATTACTGTTGAAAGGATTATAGCCTTCTCTCCAGTCTTTGTGATGTGTGGATCAATAGACAAGTGGCAATCAACTAAATATGATGTGACAGATATTTTGGTAAATTAATGTCCTTTTTTTTTCTTAATATTAATTACAGTCCATTATAATAATGTGCAACTTTGTGATAGAACATACTAAAGGTGACAGCATTACGCTTAAAGCAGTAATAAGGTATTGATGACATATGATGACATTTTGATGTCAAATGTAGATCAGTAACATAAAAAATATGAACAAGAACTCTTAAAAGATCATACACATAATCTGCACATAAAGGTTGCAGATTCAAAGCTTCAGGTGTGTAATCTCCTTGTGTACCGTATTGCTTAAGCAGCTATTTAAGCATGCATTTAACTCAAAATAAATCAATTTTGCAAAATTTCTGCCTGTCACTAATCAGTAGTATGTTTAGAAAACAGTTGCTTTGGGAAAACAAACCACCTAACAAAACAAAAATCTCCACAAAGATCTGTTGACATTAAATGTCGGTCTTAAACGAATGTTTTCTATGATGGTGTCAGTGACAAGTTCAAAGCATAATCAGAAAAAAAATATCAGTGCCTTTGCTATCACTGGCTTTTTCATTGCTCTGGATTATTAGTGTTATTTTATCTTTTTCCTTTCAGAGACAGTGTGTAAAGTGGTGCCAGTAATAAAAATTGCAGCAATTGCATCTATGATGTCAGTGACCTGGCAGTCTCTTCCAGATTCTTCCTTTCATCATCGCTGCATTTACATGTCACTCTATTCCCTGTTTACCTTCAACTCCTGGCAGATTAATCTACCTTGTATACATTTGCATCTTTTTTTTGCATGTTTTATTCAACTTCTTCACTGCCCTATGAGTTAATCTCTGCCTGTGTGTCCCTCCTTTCCTCGCTCTGGCAGGCAACTGAAAAGATATCACACTGATGGCAGGTGGATTTTGTTTCCTGTGTGGCAGGTGCAGTACTTCATATTATAGCACAGCATGTGCAGGAGCACAGAAGTGTTTGCAGTGCATACGTATCTGAGAGACTGTGGCCATGAACTCATGAGCATTGAAAAATACATAAAGTTTTGTTGTTGTGCATTCCTTGGCATTTGATCTCTTTAGGTATTGTATATTTTATTATGAAGGTAGGCTATATTTCTCTCACAAGAGGAGGGCATACATTTTGCATAAAAGGTCTCACACACACAGATCAGGCCATTGTTGCAAATTCTTCTTGTGTGTCTACACTCACTCCTAGAGAAAATTTAAGGTAACCAATTAACCTGACATGCATGTCTTTGGACGGTGGGAGAAAGCCGGAGTACCCGGTGAGAACCCACGCATACGCGGGGAGAACACGCAAACTCCACACAGAAAGGCCACTGTTGGAACCTCCCCCCAGCCAAGGCTTGAACCAGCAACCGTTTTTGCTGTGAGGCTGCGGTGCTCATTTTCACTTGGGTTTTTCTGCTACTGTGCTCTATGTGTACTATGAGTGCAGGTTTTCTACATGTGGATGTATGCCCTGCATCTATGCTACTACTTTTTACTTTCTTTGTCAACAATTTTCTTTTTTTTTTTTTTTGGGGGGGGGGGGGTTCTTCTTTACCTCTTACTCTTACAATTAAGCTACACTTTGCCAGTTATACATCTCTTTGAAACAAGCTGCACAAATACACAACGTTTCAATTTGCAATTTCATCCAGATAACATACCACATTTATCTCTAATGCTGTCATTTTTTTGTCTCTAGAATAAGGTCAATCCACTCAATGTGACTCCACCCATTCAAGCTGTGGATCAAGACAGAAACATACAACCTCCATCTGACAGACCAGGGATCTTGTATTCCTTCCTCATTGGTAGGTTGGGCATTTTGGCAAGATATTATGTGAAGTCAGACTTAACTAATTTGACTGAATGACTACTGTAGGCAGTTGACTATACCATTTATAGCATGAGTGTTATTAAATCTCAGATAGTGTTCAGGACTGTTATACAATGAAGTGTATATGCTAAATTTGCAAATGTTGGACATAATTTGGTTGAAAATTGCTATAATTTCAACTAAATTTGTTTCAACTTGATTTTGTGCTATTCTTTTATTTATAAATGTTAAAAATCCCATTTGATTTATCCAGAAGGGTTGACATGAAATCATATATACCAGCGTCCTTTTTTCATTATGTAGCACCAGTAATGCCAAGAAACGTAAAAATCCTCCCAGATTTTCCAGTTGTAATTCCATTCAGTTTTCAACATCAAAGTCCTCTACAATAAAAAATAGAAATCATTTGTTTAAACTACTGTACAAACAAAAGCAAAGTTGGCTATTAGGTAGGATTCACGACCAGTGAGGAATAAATGTCATTGGGTTGCAAGAAGAAATACAGTGGACGTTCAGAAGGTATAAAGTAGTGCAATGGAAAATACAAGCACATCAACCTAAACTTGGGGAAAAACCTTGTCAGTAGCTACAGAAGTAGACTTAGCTCCTTCAATATCACAATTAACTGAATTTATTTAGACTTTTGATGCATTGAGACTAATCAAGATCACAAATACTTTATTGTCCTTATGTGTTTACACGTAACAAAACTTTGTTAGTTAGCTCCTGGCATCATATGATGTCCTCTCATTCTGCATCATTTTTCTTTCTCCACATATATTACATATAAATATATACAGTATATATACAAAAACTGTTTTGTAACAGCTTAAAGAACATTAGAGATCATTAGCTAAAAGTCATGAAATTACTTCTTTGGAGAGCAGACTCCTCAGGAATTTAAAAAAATAAAGAAATAAATTACTCTAAAAATGTTGAAAACCAGTGCCAAAGGTCTGTGCATGTCAATCTAGGAGTAACAACAGGTTGCACAAACAAACTGGGCACAAATGCTGTCTTGGATAGCAGTCAGATTACCCCTTGTTGGGTAAACCTGTCAAATTGATGCTAGCCAAAAAGAAGTAACACAAATGCATAGAAATGCACACTTGAGATATGTAATTGTGCACATGTGGCTGTGTTACTGCTACTCTCTCTCCAGAACTTGATTTCCCAGCTGAACCATGCAGCATTTCAAAGCACCTGATATGAATATATGATGAGTGTGTGCATGCCCACTTTTGGAAACTGAGATGAGTGAACTGGGAGCATTAGCCTTGCCTCTCACCTCCTTCCTTCATCCTCATTTCAAACTCCCACATGACACACACAAACCATATACTGATTCTTAACCAATTACTGTTTCTTCCATGCCTTCTCACATACACATTTTATTTATGCTTTATTCTCATAGTTTGTTTCTTGCTCTTTCTCAGGCAAACCAGAATCTTATGCAGAATATTTCAGCTTAAACAGAACCACAGCGGAGCTCCTGTTGCTTAAGCCTATTGACAGAGAATTGTCCCGAAGATTTGATCTGGTTATCAAGGTGAGTAAAACTACAGCTGCTTAAGGTATTTTGTATACAAACCCTTAATTATCCACCAGATGGAATTTGGTTTGAAAAAAAAGTTTCTTGCTCAGTTTTACTTATTGGAGATTAAAAGTAGTCTGTCTAAATATTTTAAGTATCGGTAACTAAGGCTTAAAATACTGTAACTGTAGCTGTTTTTTTAAATTTGCAAAAAAAAAAAAAAAACTTGTTTATGAACAGAAAGCTCTATTTTTCATGGTAACTTTTAATAATAAATACACTGTAAGTTTTTACACATGATTTTAAGGTTATGGAACTGTCAAAGTTCAGAGCAATGCTGAATTATAGTTCATAGTAGTAAAAGAATAGCTGTTTCCTGTGTCGAACTTCACGTTAACCCATCCATCCACCCACAGCTACCCAAATTTATAGCTCAGAAATGGTATCGCTTTACTTCCTTCTTTGCTTTTATCAGAATTACTACAACTACTATAAATAATGATCAAGAGACACAGGCGCTCTCAATGGCTGAGATGTAAGAAACCTGAATGGCACCTCGTGGTGCAGGATCAATAATGGTGGTGTCCTGCTGCTAGACTGCAGAGCAAAACTCCAGATATTTCACTCTTTATAAACTTTAACATCATAACTGCAAAAATTTCCTCCTCATCAAAATTCCTGAATGTACCAAAAAATTATCAGATGACCTAGACAGTCTGGATCAATTAATTGGCAACTGCTTCCACAAAATTTGCAACGTGAACCGGAAAAAAAACACGATGCTAGACCCAGGCTCTATCCATCTCAGCAGCTCCACCACCAACCTCCTCGAACCAACTAAGCTCCACATAGGTAAGCAACATACTCATCTCAATTGAATAGAAACTCTCCGGACTTTACAACAGAATAGCTCTCATTGAAGTTCTCCACAAAATTTCAGACACTTCGCCACAGCCTAGAATTCAGCCAACTGCAAATAGACACTTTCACTCAGGAAAACAACTCTCTAAAACACTACGTTAAAACACTTGCCAGCCAGCTCACCTCCATATCCACCGACAAGATAATGAAAGAAACTATCCTGGAGTTACAAGCTTGCAGCATGAGAGACAATCTTATTTTTACTGGCATCCCAGAACAATCTGCAGACGACCCAGAGAAAACAGTAAAGGATTTCATGACAAAACACCTCAAAATACCCGCTGACACCATAAAGAGTGCCACTTTCCACCATGTACATCACGTTGCTCCAAAGAATACCAATAACAGTCGTTCTTGCCCAATCATTGCAAAACTCAGGCATTACAAACAGAAAATACAGGTTCAACAGCAGGGCAGACAGACAGACTTTGGAATGTATGATCAGTTCCCAAAAGAAATGATGCAAAGATGGAATCAACTTCATCCCATTAGGAAACAGATGATGAAAGAAGGAAAGAAAGCAGTATTCTCAATTGATAAATTATACATAGCAGCTGCACAAAGATAAAGAGATAACCCCATGGCTTTTCTAAACACTTACTACTCCTCCTGTTTACTTCCTTACACCCTGATACCTAACTGCATATTTGAATCTATCCAACATTTATTTGAGCTCACATTCATTTATCACGTGCATCAAGGACTCTGACTGAATACTGCACCATGCGTCCATCTCTAGCATTAAAGACTCAGCGGGGAAGATGACCCAAATACCCAAAAAGATAAATAATATTTGTGGAGACTTCTATGCAAACTTATACTCATCAGGGAAACAAACTAAGAAAACATATTTTTAAAAACATTTCTAAACAATATCAACCTGCCACAGTTAAAGGAAGATGAAGTCAACGTTATGGACTCACCAATAATATAAAGAACTTAACACTTTTCTCAAATCCATGTCCAATATTAAAGCACCAGGTCCTGATTTTTTTTCCTGCTGAGTTCTATAAACATTTTTGGTCCATTTTAGCACCATTATTCAGTAGAGTCGAATCTGAAATTCAACATAATTGAAAAACACCCCCAAAAAATATTAATAAAGCTACCATCTCATTAATTTTAAAATCCAACAAAGATCTGACACTACCAACTGTCGTCCCATGTGTCTCTTTAATGTAGACTTAAAAATGATCACTTAGACACTTGCTCATAGAATTAAAAACATAATTTCTTCCATCATTCACCCCGATAAAGCTAGTTTCATTAAAGGCAGGCACGCATCCCACAACACACGCAGACTTCTTAACCTAAAAGACTACTCAACATTATAAAAACCAATATAGTCACAATAGATGCAGAAGGAATTTGACTGGGCATTTCTGATGTACACATTACAAAAGTTTGGCTTTGGGGAATCATTTATTAACTGGATTCAGATATTATATACCTCACCATAAGCCACTGTAATCACCAATGTACTAATATCACAGAGTTTTACAATTCACAGGCAAGAATCCCCATTCTCCCCCTTTCTGTTCCCGGTCTTCAGTGAAGTATTATCTACTGCATTCAGATATCAAGGGAATCAGACATCCAAAAAAAGCACCATTAAAATTTGACTTTTTGCAGATGACATATTACTTTTCTCATAAAATCCATAATCTTTATTACAACAAATTATTAAATTCATCAATGACTTTTCCAATATCTCTGATTACTCCATAAATGTTTTATTCTTCCACTCCACAGTAACAGCTGGGATGTGACAACCCAAACACCACCAGTTCCCTTCTGCACAACTCATTTTACCTACTTGGGAATCAATAGCCTGTCAAAATTATTCAGCCTCAATTATATTCCACTTCTCAAAACAATAACTGGAACAAACTACGTTTCCTCATGGGTAGAATTGCAACAGTCAAAATGAAATACCACCTAAGATCAATTATTAATTTAGAATGATTCCAACTCAACCCACTGCTTTCTGGTTCAAATCTTTAGACTGTATGATCACTAAGTTTTACTGGAAAAATACACCACCAAGAATGAAACTGAGTACACCCCTAAAAACACAAAACACACGAGGACTGGCTGCACCAATCTTCTGTCTTTACTATATAGCAAATCAACTATAATACATACTCAAATGGACCAGTATAGAACAATCAAATGAAGCCTGGTTAGAGTTAGATGACAAAATGGCACAAAATCAGTTGTTAGAACTAGAGCAGCACGGTTTACAGCTGGTCAATACAGAAGATTTACAGCAACGTTGAGCAATTATTTTTTCTCTCCCTTTTAGGCAGAGCAGGACAATGGCCACCCTCTGCCAGCTTTTGCCAACCTCCAAATCGAAATTCTGGATAAAAACAACCAGGCACCCTACTTCCTGAACAGCAGTTACAATGGATACATTAGTGAGGCATCACCAGTAGGAACAACTATTGCGACCAACATCAGCCTTTCTGCACCACTGGCCATCATAGCTCTGGATAACGATGTAGAAGAGGTGAGGATAAGCACATGCAAAGCTGGTGCATTAACACTTTGCATTTTATATTTTTTGCCTTCATGCCGGGCTGGAACACATTGCACCAGTTTTAAAATTGCTGCATTGGCTCCCCATGCATTTCAAGATTGATTTTAAGGTTCTTTTTAGTTGTTTCTAAATATCTTAATGGTCTTGGACATTCTCATTTATCTGTCTTATTCTTAAATTATGAACCCTCGTGGACCTTGAGGTCCTCTGGTATCAGCCTTAGTTGTTCCATGAGTAAGGACCAAAACATACAGCGAGACCTCGTTCCATTATTACAGCCCTGTGAAACAGCCTGCCAGAGAACCTCAGGGCTACAGAGACTATTCATGTTTTTAAAAAGATGCTCAAGACCTACCTCTTTTGCTTAGCTTTTATCTGAATTTTTGTTTGATCCTAATTTATTTTATCTAATTTTATTTAGTTTTTTTTTTTTTATTTTCAGTTCACTCAACTTTATTACTTTTTTAGTTCAATGTTTTATGAAGTTCTTTATGTGTACTTTTTATTATTTCTGTTCTTAGTTGTTTTTATTGTTTCTTAAGGTTATTTAATCTTTGTTTTAACTCCAGTGTTTTTCCTCTTGGGGATCTTCCACTTTGTGGGTTTTGCCTGCTCGGTGTGGGGGTTGCTGCCGCAGTGATCACCCTTGTCTGGTTTGCTGGGGTCCTGCACTGCAGCCTTACAGCTGGGAAGTGGACCCCAACCTGCCCTGATGTGGGTGGTTGCTATGGCAGCGGCCTCTGTGAACATTGTGTGGACTGGCTCTTGGTGTGGATGGATCCCCATGATATTGTTTCCTCATAGCAGCTTCAAGCCAGATCAGTTTTAGTATTTTATACCTACATTCAAAAATTAGGGAGTCATATTTGTACAGAATGAGGGTGAAGTGCAACTGCTTTGTTTGTGTATATGTGTGTGCGTGTGAAAGAGACTAATGATTGTTTTTTTTTGTTTTTTTTAATTAAGATGTTATCTATTTTATTATTACCTTAAACGTGAGTTATTTTTGACATTTTAGTCTGCCCATATATGTATGTATATATATCTTGTGAATCACTTTTTTTTTTTTTTTGCATGTTGTCTTTTTTTTAAGCTGACACCCAATAAGATGCCTCTAGGTATCAACTGAGTTTCTGTGTGTACCTTTTGCTGAGCTTTCTTATTATTCAACTGGTTGAAGTTAGCAAGGACAGTACCACTGATGGCTGAAGCAATGGACAAGTATTTGTGGGACCACTAACATTTAATTCTACCAAATGTTCATCCATGTTGCTGTCATAGTATGGCACTCATTTTCTGCTGACAGACCTGTTAACCTCTCCATTTACTTATGCTGCACATACAGTTTTCAATGATAATATGGTCAGCTTTTCATAAAATCATGATAGATAAATGATACACAGATAAAAGAGTGGTTCTTAGTTAGAGCTGTCAAGTGCTGTTTTTACTGACTGCTCCAGCTAGATGTAGTTGCCCCATTAAGGGTCCCCAAACCTGAGGACCCTGGGTCTGGTCCCTTTGAACTAGATGACATCTTGGAAGTCCCGCAATGCCTGGAAGAGGCAACTCAGTCCTGGAGCAATCCTCTCCTCTCTAACCAGAGGTTACAGACTTCAGTTTACCTCTACTACACCGTGTTTCAAAGTAATACTATAGTCACAAGGACCAGTTAGATAAGGTTCGTATTTTGCTACAGAAAATTGTCCCTCTGCAAATCAAGCAAGCTATTCAGCTGGTACAACCAGAGCAGAGTGCTTTTTTTATATTTTGTTACCCCCAAAAAGAGTCGGGGTCTGTGCCCAACATTAGATTAGCATGCTTTGAACAAATACTTGTGACATTACACATTCAGAATGCTGAGACATGCAGCTCTAGTTTTGTGTGTCTATGATATTTTGTCTCCTTTGACCTAAATAGGTCACATTGCTGCCCTCACATTGCTACAGTGAGGAAAAGGTGTTGTCACCAAGACTAAAGTTAGTATAGTATAGTATAGTATAGTATAGTATAGTTAACAGCTCACTGGCATCAGGCATTTTTCCCAAGTCACTAAAGATAGCTGCTATTAAGCCACTCCTAAAGA
>JBAFTA010000024.1:13121594-13142993 GCA_036919975.1 Melanotaenia parkinsoni | reverse complement strand
TTTGTTTTATGTAAAGCACTTTGAATTGTCCTGTACACGAAATGTGCTATACAAATAAACTGCCTTGCCTTGCCTTAAAGACAGAAGGTTACATCAGGATCTTATAATAGAAGGAAGTCCCTACTCTCTGTAGCAGACATCGCTTCTCTCTACTAGTCAAGACTGACGTAATGTAAAAAGGACTTCTGGGAACAGCATGTGGGGGCATGTCCGTATCATGAATTACCTCACTTATGTTTAAGAGAACCAGGCTTAATTTCTTAACCTAAAGCTTCATAGTAAACATCTATTAACTACACTTATTAAACAAACCTGCAGAAGTAAACACCCTGGTTAATATGTGAAGAAATTCTAACTGAATGGAAATACTCATGTGTTGTGTAAATACACAAATGCATGCCTCAAAATTAAATTATGCCATTGTTTGTACAATGGTGGCTGCATTTAAACACACCATAGAGAAATTGGGTAATGGTTCATCCAAGGGTCCATTTTTATCCTGCTTTTTGGTCCACTGAATCTCAGCTTTGTGCCTTGCTTGCAGTGTTTGAAGTGCCCTATCTAATGTTCCTGTGAATCTGGTAGTAAAACCGTTTCCCTCTTAAATTATCTCTCACAACATTGTTATCGCCGATGCATTCCCAAGAGCTCAGTTTGTTTAAAATGTAGCTCCAGCATTTTGACAAAAACAAGCTTTGGTTCATTGCTTTCTAAAAGTCTCCCCCCCAGCAGGGAGCGGGCTTAAAAAGGAATAATGTGTTAGTGGGAGACTGTGCATTTGTTGCAACCGAAATAAACGAGTTATTTTTAATATCGTTAACCCTGGTCTTTCCTCCAGTATTAAGCACCGACAATCATGATTAGTCCAAATAGGTTTTATGCGCCGTCTATCACTTTTATGTATGTTTGTTCATGCAAATGTGTGTGTCTGTGTTCTTTTTCTGTTTGTGTGTGTTTGTGTGTGCTTGTGCTTATTTATGACTCAATATCCACACCAGCTACATCGACAATATTATCAGCCCCTCTTCCCTGCTGAGCTAGCCTTATCTGGAATGAAAAGAGCTCTCTCCCACACATACATAGACACACACACCCACACACAGAAAAGATGACTGTGTAGGTAATGTCAGAGGAAGTCTTGGATGAGGATTGCCTCTCCAGCAAGTATACCCCAACACACACATGGATGGGTACCCTTTCTGAGATGTTTTTTATTAGACAAAAATGGATTTAAGGATTTTTGTTTAGTTTCTGTTCAAATGTCTCCTTTTCCCTTCTTTGTTTTGCATATGAATTATCTGATTCGATGCTCCTTTTACACAAATGGCTATTACTTTATGTTTTGTTTTTATTTTAAGTTAATTCCTATTATTCTGTGTATTAAAAAATATAGTTGTACCAAGCAAACATCAGATTTAAATCTCTTGTGATCAAACCATTAGTGTGTGATTAAGACATTGACTGTTCGAAATTATTTCTCTATGCTTCTACATGTCTTTTTGTCTCCAACAGACTAAAGATCCTCATCTCCAATTCTTACTGGACAGTTATTCTAATGTTTTCTCTGTATCTGCGACTGGAATCAGAAGATATCTCACCCTGGTTCAGCCTGTTGACAGAGAGACACAAGACTCCTACTCATTTACGGTACTGTGAAGTTTTTATATTAGTGGGCAATATCATTTTCAGAAAGTGTTTGCATGAGTGGGAAGATGAGAAATTAGCATCTGAATATGTCTGAATAACTCAGCTCAAAATGTTGATGATACCTGCAGTCTCAAAGAGAGCTTTATCTAAGGTGGATGTGAAAAGTGGGAATGTAATTAAATGAAAGGAGTGGAAAACTGCTGGATAGAGGAAGAGGAATAGTGAATTTTCACCCCAACCACCCAGCCAGCTGTTTAAGCCAGAGAAACAAGTGAGTTGTGGTGGGGAGGGGGGATGGTGTGAGTTAAGATGAAGTACTAAAAAGAAATCTGAAAGCACAAAGTTCCAGAGAACACTAATGATGGGCTTACGGTACAGGAAGCAAAATGGAAAAAAAAATTAAGAAACCCTTGATTACTGTTCTGAAAACAGTTTGGTATGTACAAAAGAAAAAAAAAATCTGGTATTTTGGTAAGAAAGAGCTCAAGCCTCTCTGACTCACCGCTAGAGTCTTACAGCGTGCTGCATACCTGGACCCGAGGGTACCATCGGGTGGCCTACAAAAAATTTGCTTCACAGGTTAAAAAAGAAAAAAAAATATTCTAGGATGTAGCTCACAAATGACAATAGTGATTTATTTTTTCTTCTTCAAAGATAATTGGGCTCTAGTTGAGCTATACACCATCCCCGTGTTTGCTTTCTCTAACTTTATTAAATAACAGTGTTGTGTTTTCGAGCATCAGAGTTGCCTCTTTTTGAGCTGGGTTTGTTATTCAGGAATGAGGAGCACTGCTTTAACCAGGGACTGTGGATGTTTTGTTTTTGCAAAGCAATCTAGGATCAAAATAATGTCACAGCGAGTTGCAACATTTCGTAGTGATGTGATTTATGTGATTTTCATTATGTGACTGAGGCAAGTTATATTAAGTATGTTAAGAGCAGGTTCAGCTAAAAATAAACCACCTCTAAAGATCAGTACAGTGTTATGTGTGCGCCGCGGTTTGGGTTGCAAGTTACATATCGATAGGTCAGATCCAGATATGACTGGGAGATAATGGGTCGTTTGGTAATTATCACAATAACTGCGGTTGGGTATGGGATGGAAAAATTGGACCCATGCAGGACTGTGCTCCCAGCTGGAGATTTAATTCATTCAACTTTTCAGCTACGTGGCTGAGATGGTCCATTTTAACATTATTCATACGCATTATCTTGGTAACCAAGCAGGTGTTCATCACTCATTAGAAAAGTCATCTTAACGAATTGGAGTGGCTCACTTATGTAAGGGAATGTGTTGTCTCAAGAATATTTTTTTTTAATTTGCTGGGCTTCATACTGTCTGCTGACAGAGTTTAGATATGAAAATGTTTTAACACATTTACTGTAAAACAAAGAACAAGACATCATCCATCTTTAATCCCAGCTATCTGTTTCTCCATCTTTCTCTTTCTCTTTCCATCTTGTTTCTCTCTGTCATGTCACCATGGAAATGTGGTTTGTTGATTGTAGCTCAAAGAGTCCAAGTATTCCCTTTTTTTCCATTTTTGTGTTTGTCATCTTCACATGAAATCACTAAAGTAAATGAGATGCCACAGTTGTTTTTAATGTGTTCTGCAACATGGATAGCAGACATGGTTATGTTATAATGCTTGCTTAACAAGTGTTTCTGTTGGTCAGGAGTTGTACATTTCCTCTTTTGACTGGTCAGCAGGCTGTGAATATTGGAAAAAAAAAAAAAAAGAAACCACAGTTTCTCTTTCTCATCACTGATGTGTGCCTTCAGCAGCAACTCCTTCAACATTTTCTGGAGTTGTTATTCTTACCATGACAAATAAGAATATAAGTCACAATAAAACCGCATTCACTCGGGGACAAGACTGCTGCAGAAAGCTCTGGCTACTCGAATGGCAAATCATTTATTGATTGATAAATAATACATTCCAAAACAGAAATATTGTATTTCATAACACAAGGTATGGGTTGTGTCAGTGCTGCCTTGGTGCGGCAGGGCTAACTTTGAGAAGCTCTAGTTTAGATTTATAAAGATTAGAATGGAGTCAATTCACTGGTGTGCATATAAGAAACACAACTTTTGTTTTGATTACAACAAGTAGCTCCTTTCAACAGAGAAAATCAATGAATAATCACATAAGAACTTTAATGTTTGGTTTATAATTAAGTAGTCATTGTGAAAATTTTCCAAAAAGACACTGCATGTTAAGCTGGATTATAAAACTTTTACATTAAATTAAAATACAAAATACTTTATTAATCCCAGAGAGAAATTCTAATTAAAATGTTTTAATTATAGCTACAGCAGCAGGAGACCACACCAAGTGCCTCTTCAGCTAAAAACAGGAAACTGAGACTATAATTTGCACAGACTCAGATTGGAAAACCTTTGCCTGGTCTGATGAGTCTCAATTTCAGCTGCAACAGTCAGATGGTAGAGTCAGAATTTGGCATACATTAAAGCATGGATCAATCCTGCCTTGTATCAACGGTTCAGTCTCGTGGGAGAGCAGTGGCTCAGGCAGTAAAGCGGGTCGTCCAATAACCGAAAGGTTGGCAATTCAAATCCGGCTTCATCCCAGTCAGTCTGTCATTGTGCCCTGGGGTCAGACACTTCACATCGACATCGTTGGTGTATGAACAATATCAGCTGAGCATTGTTAAAACACCACAGCCTATCTAATTGTTGTCTATCCCTTTATGACCACAATGAACTCATCCTCTGGTGGCTACTTCCAGTAGGGTAATGCACCATGTCACAAAGCTTAAATCATCTCAAATTAAATTCTTGAACATGACAATGAGTTACTTTACTCCAATAGCTTCCAACATCATCAGATCTCTATAAAAAAAAGAGCACCTTTGGAATGTGGTGGACAAGGAGATTTATATCATGATGTGCAGCCAGCAAATCTGCTGCAGCTGTGTGATCTCATCAATATGGACCAAAATCGCTGAGGAATGTTGCACCTTCTTAAAATCTGTTCCATAAAGAGTTAAGGGAGTTTTAAAGGCAAAAGGGGGTCCATTCCAGTACTAGCAGGGTCTACCTATTAAAGTGGCCAGTGAGTGTAGATACTTTAAACAAACTTTTTGTAGTTTGTAACTTTTGCTTTGCATCCTTCTTTAAATCAGTTCTTCTGCTTTTGTCTGACTCATAGCTTTTGTCTCAATGCCCTCTCCTTGAAGATATTTTTTCCTCTTTTGTTATTGTGTCCCTATTGTTCATCCAATCACCTTCCTTTATTCTCCGTCTTAATTCAGTGCAGTCTAATTCAACAGCTTGTTACTGGCATGGTACAGAGAGGGTGACCTTTGCCAAGTGCAGCACTGCTACATGTGTACCTCACCAGATGATGTGAAGCATTGTTGCTTCATATAATATTTTGCTATCTGAAATGTTCAGCCTAACAACAGTGGTAGTGTGTGTTTGGTGTGCAGCACAATATGTGGTTGTATGTGTCCTTGGGTGTGCGTTCAGCAATTTGGAAGTTAAAGATGGAAAAGCAGTTTTGGTGTATTGATTGAATGGCTAAGATATACTGTAATCACTATGAAAGCCTTGGAGGAGAAATTAAACTTGCAGAGAGATTGCAAGGGGGGTGTGATTTTCATTTGAAAGGACTCAATCAGGTTCTTGGCAGATGAGCTTGTGGAAAAGATGGTATCAATGAAGAAGCTTTACTGTCTATATTCTGTGTATCCTTCCTAAACATGATAAAATGTAAGGGCAGGGTTAGTGATAAAAGGGACAGGAAAGGTCACAAAATCTGTCCTAGATTTATTATAACCTGCTTAATCAACATATTAAATGGGCAAAATGAATGCCATCATAAAGAAGGCCTTTCTAACAGCTGGGTTTAAAGATGAACCATTACTGACACTGATTATTTTTGAGTGCTTGACTTTTGTATAAGGATTGTTTGAGTCAATGCATTTTGCAGTGTTTCAGAAATTTCCCAAAGATGTATTGAAAGATCTTTCTTTTTTATTGTTTGTATCTAATAGATGTCAAAAAAATACAGCTATTTTTGATTAGTGGGGAGAAAATCACTTTTTTTATATGCACTTCACACATATATTCACACACTGTTGCCAGAAGCTGACATGCACGGCGCTAACCACGACTCATCAGGAGCAATTTAGGGTTCGGTGTCTTGCTCAGGGGACACCTTGACGTGAGCCCGACAGGCCGAGGATCAAACCAACAACTCTCAGGCTACAACACAACCACTCTACCCACTGAGCCACACTGCCAAAAAATGACAGGCATATATTAAATGCATGTGCCAACTTCCCACTGCACTTACTTTCATGATTACAGCTTATTTTAGGAACAGTTTGTTTATCTGGTCTTATTATATGAATCTATTTTCTTCTCTGTGCCTGTGTCTCTACAGCTGTTAGCATCAGACGGCGTCCAGCAGAGCGCTCCTGTCACTGTGACTATAACAGTGTTGGATGCTAATGACAACACTCCAACTTTTTCTAATGTCTCTTATAGTGTCAATGTGTTCACTAATATGATGCCTGGAGAAACTGTGTTACAGGTACACACTGTCAAATACACAAAATAAATGACAAACTTGACCTTATACTGTTTCATTGATCATGTTTGCCTTTCTTTCCAGCTTTCAGCTGTTGACTCTGATGCAGATCAAAATGGTCAGGTCACCTATCGGATTTTGGCTGGAGACCAGGGACGGTTCCTTATAAGCAGCAGGTAAACAGATCATAAACAGTTTCAATGTTCAATGATTCAGTGTGGTTCATTCAGTCATCCCAAATGAGCGTAAAAAACTAAAACAAACTATTTCACAGGGTTAGGTTTTAAAAAAAATAGTTTTTCTTACGTACCTTCTGGCCAAAACAAAAAGTTGCCAGCACATTAAAAAAACTGGAAGGACAGTGGGGAACCATCGTCTTCCAGGAAGAAATGTGGTCATAAAAAAATCCTGAATGATGGTGATCTGCGCTCACTTGGATTATCAAATGGAAAGAAAACAATAGTAGAACTTAGGGCCATGTTTAATAATGAAAGTAAGAGCCTTTCCCCACACACAATGCAAAGGGAACTTAAGGTATTTGGACTGAACAGCTATATAGCTGTTATGCCCCACTTTAGGGGTATGAGATGGCGTAACATAAAAAAGTAAGCGGTGGATAGATGTTAAAGTTAAATAAATCAGTTTTCATTGTTGTAAGCAAAAATGAAGATTAATCAGACAGGGGGCAAACACAAACCAGTGTTGGGGTTTGTGAAACTTCTGAAGGAAACACAAAATGTTATCACTAAACCCTAACTCAAAACCCACCGATAAACAAAACCAAGATTACACAAACAAAAGAGTGAACATAAGCCGGCGTACTTATCTAGATAACAAACGTACAGCAGTTCCAATAATCTAAGTAACATAAATTCACAACTGAATACCCTAAGCTAGCCCAACACAAACTACTCTTAATATCTAAAGATTAACACAAAAGCTGAATTTAAGGCAGAACACAACCGAACTCAAAGAGCTGTATGCTACACGAAGGCATAACTAAACCAACCCGAGACTACAAATTACCATTAAACTGAAATCACAAACAGGTTTAATCCTGCTGAAAATTCCTAGTAATCTACGTGCCAAAATGCCACCACTAAGCACAGCAAACATACAGCCAATTAAGCCACCACAATTCTGCCAAGCTCAGTGGGAAACTGTCTGTGCTAAACACAGCAGAATGAACAGAATGAACACAGCACCAGTCCTTTATTTTCTAGTGTTGGTTAGCTTGCATTGCGATTGGCTGGATGGAGAGCCAACCAGGGGGAAAGAGGCAATGGCATGACTAGGAGACGAGCCTCAGGCGTCAGCAATGAGTGTTTCCGTAACAGTAGCCATAAGAAAACCTAATCAGTGAGGCTAACTGGAAGTGATGCAGCCATCATGCCGAGAATGAGGTCAGCTGACTACCTGAATATACTGAATGAGCAGATTATTCCATTAATGGAATAACCTGCATTAAAAAATAAAAAAATGAATCAATAAATAGAAATCACTGAAATTGCAGAGCAACATATGCTGCCTGCGGGACATTTTCCAGCCACACCCATACATTTTCAAGCAAGACAATGCAAAACCACATTTTGCAGATATAACAAATGCATGACGGAGGACGATGATGGTGCGAATATTCGGCTGGTCTGCCTGCAGTCCAGTGATGATGCACTGCTGCACTCCCTAATATATGTTTGTAGGAAGAAAGAGGCACAATAGTTTAACACTGCATTGCTTGGTATCCTCAACTCTAAAATGCCCTTGGAGTGTTTTGTGAAGTAATGGCAACATCATAGTGGATGCATCTCAACATTGACACTCTAGTTGATGGGTGAAAAAAAGAGGAAAAAAATAAATATGAAAGACCTTGGATTTATAAGGTCTTCAAAGACAAAGTAAAAGTAAGTGAATCACTGTGGTGGTTTTTTAAAATTTTTCCATAGATTCTTCACTTTTCCCAATTTGGCATTGTACACTGCAGACACTCAAAATTTTTCTTTGTGGAACAATAAATTTAAAACCAAAAGTGAATTAGGTATTTTCAAATATGTTAGCATATATTTTTATTGCTCTTTGCACAGTAAACTTTAGCAACTCATTTTATTTGTTCTCCAAGATTAAAAAAAAAAACAAAGATTTAAAAAATAAAATGGCAGTTTGGGACTGGCTTTGATTTGTCTTTGAAAATAGTTTTTTTTAACATTAGATTTTAAAAACTGAAAAAGGGGTTGTCACAATAAGTGTTTATCTTGTTTCAAAGTTTGATGCCCTCAAATCGAAAAAGCAAGTCATGTTAAATGATGTAAGTAAGCACTAGAATAATATATATTGGCTGTTAAATAACATAATAGTTTACTATAAGAACCTCTTTGATGCTTTTACAGATGGATTTTTATGAAATCTATTGGAAAGGTTTATATGCTGTAATGTTTAAAAAAAAAAAACCTAAAACTGCCACTATGTGTCTGAAACATAAGGTGACATACACAGAGGAGGAGACAGTGATGCAAAACTGCACTATGGAAATTGCTGTGTTGTTTGCAACATGTTGCAAATAGTTGGACAGGCTCCTTAATGATCATTGTTGTGTTGCCATCAAGCACTGGGGTCATAACGGTGGCACCAGGTGTTGAGCTCACGGTGGGAAGAAGCTACGCTCTGACTGTAGAAGCCATGGACAATGGGCCTGTACTCCACAGAAGGTAAGAGTTTCTCTCTGTTTGCTTCAGTTTTTGTTGAGCTGTGGTGTGAAAGGTCATCAGATTTCCACAACTTTCACACTTATTGTCAGACTCCTTCGCATCACCGTCTGCTGCTACAATCCTTTCTTTTTTTTTTTAATATTCCTTGAATTATAGCTTTAAAAAACTATCTGAATAGGAGAGAGGAAAATGGATTGTGAGAATAAAAAAGCCAGACAGGATAAAAGTTATTAAAAGGGTGAACTGAGTACTAGATATCACTTTCCTGAACAGAGAGAAAATTATACCTTGCAAGACAAAAAAAAAGAAAGAAAATTTGAGGAAATACTCGCATCTAAATAAATGCTGCAGAGTGTAAAAGATTAAATCTAATGCACTGTGGCCTGGTGTATTCTGAATTCTGAGATTTGAGTTGATAGAGGGACATTCTTTTTATTTTGTCATTTCTTCCATGCGTCCTTATTTCTGCCTAATTTCTAAATTAGTGCAGTAGTTTGATTTCCAGAGTGCTTTGTACCACACAATGTCTTGACTCAAGAAACGTAAGAGGACAGGACTTGTTGTACTGTTGCAGCAGAGTGCAGTCTAGCCAATAGCTTTTTATGGAACTATTCTTATTTTCCTGATAGTTTATTTTTTCTCTTTCTCTTGTAAATAATAAAATTGCAGGTCCAACAAAAGGAAAGATAAAAACAATACCATATGAAACTTTTGCATTAATAATATCAAAAGCCATGCAAATAATGCAAACTAATTAACAGCTCATTGTTTTTTGATTCTGAATGAGAAACTGGGTATAGTTCATTCTTTTGCGCTGAGAAATAGGTTAACAAAAAGATAAATTAATGTTGCAGTGTCCTTAGGATGAGACAAATTTGCAGAGTTGTTGCACTAACAAGCACAAAACAAGAGAAATAATTATTTAGAGACACGCTGGAGCATTCGATTTTTTTTTATGTATTTATTTATTTTTTTTGTTGTTGTTGTTTTTAACTGAGGTGGTGTTAGGGGATGTTGGGTTTTTTTTCTTCTTTTTTTAAACCACATCCCCTAAGACAGTGGTTTAAGAAGATGTTGTCAAAGGCAATTATTTTTTCTGCATTGATATAAACTGAGCAGGGCAATGGGGAATATTTCCTCCTCAATCTGTGATTGAAATGCACTCAAGAATATCACTGAACAGTCAGGTTTTTAATTGGAGCTGTCACTGATGGAAATTCCTTTTCTTTTCCATATCTTAACAAAATCTAATTTTATCTTTTTTCTTGGCACCTCAGGAAAAGTTTGCATGTGGAGAAGAGAAATTAAGATTTTGCATGCAATGGGGTTTGTTCATCAACACTTCCTCCTGTAAATACAGCAAACAATAATACATTACTACTAGTATTCTGCATGACACAATACTGATATAAAAGTTGTAAAAAGTCAACACCTGAGGCAAATCTGCTATATTTATTCCTTTAAAGAGGCAATAAGCAGAAATTCATAATTTCTAGAATGAAGGAATTTAAAAAATCGCTATATGAAGAGCTGGAGGTGTAATTTCATCCAGAGCAGTGGGTCAGGAACTGACAGACTGCCCGCAGCTATAATAATATTTGGCCCATTTATATGCATTAAAAGAACAGCATGGTCCCTTTAAGAAAGGTCAAGCTGGAGAATCCTGTTTCAGCCTGAATCTAGCTGCAGCTTCACCCAGGAGAAATCGCCTCTTGTCCTCTGCCTTCCTACCTCGGTTTGGAGGCGGAAGCAGGAAATTTTAGTAGGTGTTTCTGTTTGGGTTGTCCCCCATTAGTGGAGGCAACGAACCAGAGCAGCACGGTTACTAAGCCATCAAAGAAATGTTGCGTCAGGATAAAAAAAAAAACAGACGGAAAGATGAGGAAAATAACTTTTGTTGTTGTTGTAGGCATAGTTTAGTTCACCTGGCAAAGAAGCTACCCTAGTCTCAATCCCAGCTGGCCCATTTTCTCATCTACTTGCTAATCAATGAAATACACAATGTTAAAAATATAAGAAAGCAAAAAAAACTCTTGTGAATGGAACACACTTGCATAAAAACCTCATGTTTTGTATGCTATCTACAATATCATATATACAATTTTAGCTTGTCATTCAGTTGGTCAGAAAAAATTTGGCTCCAAAATGGTGATATTTTTTTGCTCAGTGTGTTTGCACTTTGAACATTCGCTCGCACATGAGGAAACTTGGGGGTGGGGGAAGAGGTAGAGCAAGATGTGGCTCATGACCTACTTTGTTTTGGTCTGCAGGCCGTGCACAACAGCAGGAAACAGGAAAATGTTTCTTCAGTATTTTGGTGGTGAACTTTGGTGGATGCATAACACAGGATAATGTATTTGTGCCATATGACAGGGTTTTACTGGAGTTACTTAGCTGTAAAGTAATTTAATACCACTAAGGCATGTAAATCTGCTCAGCTGGTCTAATTATAAGCTTGGAATATGATTTAAGAATGCATCTGTCAAAGTTGAAGTTGTCACTTATGTGAGTTTTGCTTGCTCTTTACATTTCCGGCCTTTGCACCTGAAAATGGAAGAGGTGGAAATTGCAGTAATCATAAAGTATTTACATTTCCTACCGAACAGCCAGTTTTAAAGCTTACATTTTTCACCCTCAATCTATAGTTTTGAATGTCAACCAGCTGACCTAAAGGAGCCCTTATGATGCTCATTTAGGGGGTTCATAATTTAATTAGTGAGTCTATTAAAACTGGCTTAGGTTCATTTAATCTATACAAACTGCAGTTTTTCTGTCCAACTATACTGTATGCCTCAGCATGTTTTATCCCTCTTGTGTCTGAAAGGCTCAGTTGTTGCTCTTACCTCTTTGTTTTGTCTTTGAGAAGTTTATGTTGTTCTGATTGGTTTAAAATAGTAGCACAGATGCAGAAACACTTATAATGTCGACAATACTAGCAACTTGGCACGTATTATGTAGATATTGTTCATGGCACATTGAGGTTAACTTGGGTTAACTTTTTTTTGTACTGAATTTATCCAGTTAAAGCAGGCATCTTGTGTGTGAAACAGAAATAACCATGGCTTTAGTTCATGACTTAAAAGTACTTAATAAACATGAGTTAAATAGCTTGGAATGGGTCATTATATCTTAACAAATTTTGTCAGTCATAGAAATGAGACCTCTCACTTCTTCAGCTTTAGGTTTTTGCACTGTAGCTGCCAAATCAATAACATGTGAACCACTGCAGATTGAGGTGGTTCCAGTGATTGGTTCACAGAATGTCTCCAGATTTCCCCAGACCTCCTGTTTATCTCAGCTGAAAACACAACTGGCATGACAAATAAATATATTCCTCTGCTGGCTGTGTTGTTGAAACTATTGGCCAGAACCCACAATGAGCTATGTTCTCTTTCTGGTGGAAACCAACAAAACTTTCGAGATGTTATCCTTCTTCTTTTCTTTGTAAGTATTACATCAAATAAGATGTTAAGAGTCATTAGAATGCTTTGGATACATATTTTATTCAGATTAGATTTTGCATGCCTCAGATAGAAGTACTCCTGAACACTGACAATGCAGTGGTGGGGAATGCTGGTTCTCAAGGGCTGCATTCCTGCACGTATTCCATGTGTCCCTGCTCTAACACACTTGATTCAAATCAAATGGATCCAACAACCAATCAAGTTCTGCACAATGATTCATTAATTTGAATCAGGTATGTTGGAGCAGGGACACATGGAAAACTTGCAGGACAAGCGCCAAGGGTCCCCACCACTGCTGTGGTGTTTGAACATATAAATAAAGCATCCTCAAGAGAGAAATAAAGAAAAATAACATATTCCAAAATCTGCTTTAATTATATTAGTCCAAGAATTCAGACAGACCATCTGTCAAAAAGGCTGTAAAACTATGGAATGCACCATTTGAGAGGAATGTTTTAAACCACTTAACTCTGTTACATACTCTATGGGATGATTCACTATGAAGAAACAATGTTCATTTGTAAATGTAGTTAGTTATTTGGTTCCAGCAGCAGCATATCCCAAAACATGTTGTTTGTTACCTTTTCTGTTGTTGTATTTACAGAAAATGTCAAAGATGATAGAGTTAAATAGGCATAGTATTTTTACACAGGGGATAACTGAAAAAAAAGCCATTTATAACAAAAGGAAACATGGAAGAGCCTGAAATATCCAATATTACACATGACCTGGACTGAAAATCAGGTCATGTGGAGTGATGGATCCTCCACCCTAAAGCCAGAATGCAGGAATTTGAAATAGTTTTGGATCATCTAGACCAGGGATCTTCAACTCCGGTCCTTGTGAGCTACTGTCCTGCAGGTTTTGGATTCTACCCTGATGCAACACACCGGACTCAAATCATTGCGTCATTAACAGGCTGGTGCAGAGGTGTGTTGTAGTAGGAGACTTCCAAAGCCTGCAAGACAGTAGCACACGAGGACCGGGGTTGGGGACCCCTGATCTAGACATAAAAAAGAGATGAATAAAAAAATGAATAAATAAATAAAATAGACAAAAGGCAGCCATCATTCAAAGAACAGCTTTGGAATAATTTCCTGAGGAAACTATTCCTGAGGACTCTGTTGTGGCTTGCCATGTTTTCAGATTTCCAGCAAAAGCCGTAGCTGTTTATGTTGAGAGTCGGTTGTGCTGAAGTGGGGAATCAACTAAAATCTGCAGGTCAGTGGCCCTTAAGGACCAGATTTGAAGAAACTTGAATTTAAGCATAGTATAAATCCATTTTCTTTCCAAGTTCTTGAAATCATTCTCTAGAAACAATAGACTAATCTGGCAGCCATTGTGTGTGTAGCGCCATCTTGCAACATCGCTGTTACAGTGGTGGCAAGTCCTGATTGACTCGTATCTGGCGACATGGACAATAGCATAGATGTCTGGACTGACAATGTTAGACAGTGGTCCACTTTTACTTATAAGGGCATATTATCTAGAGATTTCAGTTATTCTGGTTTTCATGTTAGTTTGACATCAGAGCATTGATGTAAACGATCATCTACAGAAACTGATTTGAATAACTAATAATCCATATTGGACTATCAAACACTCATCTGGTTATAATAAGTTATCAAAGGTTGGTAAAGGATTAGTTTTAAACTTTTGCAAAGACTGTCAATTTTCCATTTTGTCAGATATTTGGCATAGTTTTGTTAGAACTAGCTTAGGCTGCTGGACACGTTTACGTGTACGTGATTTGTTTTTTTTTTACTGACTGAATGATTTTTGTTCTGGTCAAAATGTTGTCCAGATGAGAGCAAATACTGTTACATTTCACAATATCTTTCAAATTAAACATTAACTCTCAGCAACACTGCAACTCTTTGTCTTTTAGTCTGTTAACATGAACTAGCATAACAAATGTTACCCATTGCACCAAGTTAAGCTGGTTGGTAAATTGATAAATTAACCATGTTTTTGCTTTTGGGAATAAAATCCAGTGTTTCTTCTGCTATGACAGCATGCATTTTCTCCTTTCCTCTCTTTATGTCCGCTGTTTCTCTTTGATGAACACACCGTGATTGTCAGACAGCGTTAACCAGTGCCCCCCTGAAGACAGCAACAGTCTTCAGGAAGTAGAGCTCTGTGTTCTTCGCATTCATTTTTTTTCCACAATTAAAGTTTTCCACTGGTGTTCGAATGGCCAAGAGATGCAAAAGTTCTTCCAAATGTCCATGACATTAAGAAAATAGCCTGATTCTCATTTGTTTTGCTCTGTCAGGCAGAGAAATGCCACCTGAGCAATGGGGGAGGGTCTATTTGTGGTGTTTGTCCAGATTAGTCTATATCAATCGGTGACATGTTTTTGCAGTTTGGCTTGGATGAACAGAAAAAAATATTCAGGCTCCTTTACAATGAAGGACAAATGGTTTTGAATGAAGAAATGCAAGCAAAAATAGGCCAAAAACTCAGTGGAAACTGACTGAATAATCTCCAGTTGATTGGTTTTCATCCATTATTCTGTCAGATGTAAATCAATAAAACACTGGCTGTCACTCTCAGTGGCTGCTCCTATTTCTTTCATCCTTTATGTTTATGTTTTTGTTTATTTTTTATTGTTCCTGAACACTTAAAAAGATTTCATGGGCTATGCTTGATGTTGTTTTGGCGTCTTAACTCAATGATCCAATTTGAGATAAGTTAATGTGCTTTCTTTTCCTCTGTAGAAGCTCTTGTTATTCCCCAAGAAGGAACGTAGATTAAATCCCTGAAGTTTCTCACAATAAATGTTCAGGATGAGCACAACTTAATATCAAAACTGGATATTACTGGATAATATTAATATCATGTTATCATCATTTTCCTGTCATAACGCTGGACAGGACATGTACAACAATTATCATGTTAATAAAGCATTATAAGTCACCAGTATTTGTCCAAAACTTGCATTTTAATTCATAAAATTAGTGGCACATTAATTTTCTTCCTTTTTCAACAATTTTATTTAATCTGTCTTATTATGGTGCCAATTTATACAAAATATGTTTCAGGGCACTTAATAGGAAAAGAAAAACCCCTAATTAAATGGTCCAAGTCAGTTAAAATCATTACAATCCAATTAAGTTATGGAATACAAAACATATACGTTTGGTTTGGGAATTATAGTTGGAATATCATTATTAGAATATTCCCTACCAAATGGCCTTTTATGCCACAGACATTATAATATCTGTACACTGGTGTCGATTCTCAGTCATCCAGGTCGTGGTAGTCCTGAGAGATAATATAAAGGCAACAGGCTTTCTTTGTTTTGGTTTTTGAAGATGTTTCACCTCTCATCTGAAAAGAGTTCTTCTGTTCTTCAGAATTATAGCTTCTAAAGTACTGAAGGGTCCTTCAGTTCTTTAGAAGTTCTTCAGAGGAATTAAAAGTTTCTTCAAGAACTAAGAACAAGAAATCCAGTCGCCTTTATTAAGTCTCTTGGGAAAGTCAGTTTATACTGGTCCTCATGAAAGAGTTTAAGCAGTCTAGTATTGTACAGTTTAGGGTAGTTGTCAGAGTCAGTGTCATGAACTTCATAATGTGGTTTATGCAACTATACCACAACAATGAGATTTGATGGGATTTCGTGTAGTTTTGATTTTTTTTTTTTTTTTTTTTTTTGCACACTCACTTTTATCATAAACTGCACTGTTGGCCAAATTCCTCACAGATTGTTAGACAAATAATAAGAATAACAGGTATTCCTACTGTATCAACGGAGGACTTTGCAAACTGTGTTGTTACTGTCAGTTAGACAAGCCAGCTGAATCCTTCCTTTATTGGACAAGGATACACATTCATGCAGTGCTAAAAATGGGTCGAGAAAGTCTAACAGCCTCTAAGGGATAAGATGTCAATCTGTTTTCAATGTGTCATAAGTTTAGAGTAGGGCTGTCAAATAATTACAATTTTTGATCATATTAATCACAGCTTACAAATGAATTAATCACGATTAATCACCATTCGCTACTGTCCCTGAAATTTGCCGGTTTTCACTGTAATGTATCAACATAAAGAGCAAGCCGACGCTTAGAAATATTTAGTGTTAACTCACCTTAACTTGGGTTTTTTTTCACTTTTTTTACATTAGATGATCACTTTAGTTGTAATAATCAGTTCTATTTAACATAAATCAAAACGTTAAAAAAATATACACACTACCGTTCAAAAGTTTGGGGTCACTTTGCCATGGGATTCAATATGGAAGTGACCCCAAACTTTTGAACGGTAGTGTATGTCTCATTTGTGCCCCTATTTTCTTGGTCAGTGCCCCACCTGGCGCACCATCAAAATTATTTTAGACCCACCCCTGCATAGCTGAAGTATACCACATGTTAATTATTTTGTTAGAAAAGGGTCCTGTGACATAATTCCAAGTTTTAGTGTGAATACCTCCCACAGCTACACTGTATCTTTCAATGTATATAATAATCAAGTAATCAAGTCTTTTAGGTAGACAAACAGTTACAATGACAGGCTTTATAGTGCTGGAACTAAACGTCTGTTTAGTCTGTGCTGATCTGAAAAGGGTGTTTTTATAAAATCTGTGAATAGAGCTTATTGAGCTAGAACTTTTGATTTAAGGAATAGTAAACACTGTAATTACATTTTCAGTTCACATAGTAAAAAAAAATAATAATAAACTGTCAAATCCTCATGATGGATTTTAAATTAGAAAAATGATATAATTCCAGTTTTTGTTTCTTTTTGCACACCTTAACATTTGCATTAAAACTACATTTTGTATTTGATTTCAATATCAAAATGCTTCATATATCAATCAATCTTCTTTGGAAGTGTGAAAAATGAACTTAACATAACTTGGAAAATCTTACATTTAGACATTTAATATGCACAAACCACAATGAAGGCAGCTCTTTACAGAATTCCTCAGATTATGACATTAACTCCTGAACTACACAGTGAAACTGCTGTTTATTCTAGGAACATTGTAGAACATGGTTACTACAATAATCATCTTTGACGAGGCAAACAGGATGGTCGTTAAACTTGATGCAAAAATCCAGCTGTTAAAAATTGCATTCACCAAGCTGCTTAACAACGTCATGATTGTCTGCTTGAATGAATCTCTGAAACGACAGAATAAGTTTGTCAAAATCCTCAATAGAAACCTTAAGATCTGCAAAAGGAGTTTTGTAAAAGCCCAGCAGCAAAGTACCACCCAGTGTCTTTGTCACTCACACTGTTGTTGAATTTAAGCTCTTATTGATTAGCTAAACACAGCATGAAGACCAAGGAAACAAACACTGGGCAAGCACTCTTTAACTTAAATCGTTGGCCATTCTCTTTCTTTGATGGCTTTCTCCCCTCACTCCTTATGTACTTCTTCATAACTCTTCTCATCCTCCTCCTCTCTTCCCATCCCTTCTCTAACATCCCTCCTCTACTATTGTTCATTTATCAGCATCTCTGTTACAAGCCATTTCTTTGTCTGTGTGCTCTCTTTGTCTGTCCTTGTTGGTTCACCTTATTCTCCTTTGTCTTTTCACCTTCTCTCCCTCTCCGTAGGTCATCCATTACTACAGTATATATTGAAGTTTTGCCCCCAAACAACCAGAGCCCTCCCCATTTTCCACGGCAACAATACAACCTGGAGATCAGTGAAGCAATGAGGACTGGTGCCACACTGCTTAATCTGCAGGTACACACAATTCTGTTCCTCTCTCACACACAAACACACTACATACCAGTGATTATAAATCTTTTTCTTTCTTTTTCTTTTTTTTTTTAGCTTACGCTTTACATCTTCTAAAAGATGATGGACATTGCCTCCTATGAAATATATAAAATGCCAAATCTATAACAAATCTTTTAGAGTAAATGTATTAGTGTCAATCTAGTTGAAGATGTTTTAGTTGCTTTTCCATTACTTCTGTTACAGTATAAACTATTCACCATTTCATCAATAGTGTTTACAACCTGCTAAAACTGAATTTTTTTACTTTCTTTGAGCAGTTTTAATTCTTATACCATTGCCTTGGGGTTCCCAGAAGAGTTTATTTATTAAGTTTGCTAATCAATTAAAGTGTTGCATTGATTTAATGTGTTCTTTCTCACCCTTATTTTAAATTAACTTGGCTGTTCATTCATCCTACCCCGATTAACTTAATGGGGATTTACAAAGGTACAATCCCTGCCTGGAATCAACCCTGGTCGATACATTTTTAGTAATGATTGTTTCCTCATATCCCTACGTTTGCTTGAATATTAGCTTCTTACTCTGCAAGGAATGAACATCCTCAACTCAAGGATGTTAAATGATGGACAGAGGTTCCCTCAAATAAACTTCAGGTCATTGAGGACTTTGATTTGACTTCTCTAACAGCTCTTTCAAAGAGTAATTTATTCGCTTCGGGAAACTAACTTGATGCATGACCCACTTTCTCTTGAAATTAATTTTACCAATAGACTTCTTGATATTTTCATTTAGACTGTGCCAGCAAAAGTCAGAGTTAATTGTTCCGGCAATGATGGCGAGCCATCTTGACCCATATGCAGCAAATCAGGCCTAAACAGCTGCACTACCGCCACCATGTTTCACAGAGGGAGTAACACCTTTATGTTACACTTCTTATTTATACTAAGAAGTTATTTTCTGCGTTCATCTGTCCACAATATGTGATTAGAAATGCTTTGTGTTTTGTGTATATAATCCTTAGCAAACTGCACATTTGCAGGAATGTTCTCTTTGAAAAACAGTTGATTTCTCCTGATGGTGGATGCATAACCTGAGTTATTAGGCAAGCTAACAGTGGCCTGTAGTTGTTAAGAAGTTACCCAGGGATCTCTTCTTACTGTGTAGACTATTCCCCACCTTGACCTTTGTTAGGGGACCACTCCTGTTGTAAGAAGTATATTCATTTTGTGTCTTATCTTAATTGGTACATGAGTTACATGGCACAATCTTCAAGGCTGTGTTTGACCACATATTATAAAAAATCATGACTATCTCAAGATGATTTTTTTTATTTTTATTTTATTTTATTTATTATTTTTAACTGGATCATCAAAATCAGTTGCATTGTTCCGTCACTATTGCAGAAAGGTAAAATGAACCATTCTTATCTCATATTCTGTGAGTTGTTGTGTCAGGGTTGACGCCTTTTATGTGAGACATTACAGGCCCACTCTTCTAGCTCTAGGTGCAGCATCGTCACTGAAAATTTGTACGTGCACCTTGGTTTTGAGTAGGCTTAAATTCTGCTTGGAGCTGGGACTAAGGAATAGTATGACATGCTGAATGCCAAACAAATGCTCTTCTATTAGACATGATGGGTAGATATTGTATGGGATATTTGACCAGTGTTTAAAAAGGAAATGAGGTAATAAAAAGGCCTTAAGTATGTGTGACAGTGTTCTTTCACAGTGGTTCTGTTTTTTTTTTTGTAGGCAGTGGATCGAGAGAGGGACCCCATAACTTACAAAATCAACAGCGGAGACATCCATGGAAATTTTGCACTGCAGCAGAAGTAAGTGTGTCCATTCACATATTATTCATGTTTGCTCAAAATTTGCAGTACTGGTTTTAGAAACTGAAGATAGACAAGTTTTTAAACTCAGTTGAAAGTGGTTGACATTGTGCTACTGTAATGCTAATAATGGGCAAATAATTCTAACAACTGTGATGCAAGAATGAGATGGCTAGCATGAAGATATATCTCAACAAAGGTGCTCTGACAAGGATTATTGCTCTTATTTTCATTTATTTATGTTTTTAATAATTTTGAGTTATTTTCGGTTAAGCCTGCAAAATGTAATGTTGGTCATCCATAACTCTAGCTTTGATATCAAGCTGATGCTTGCTATCACCTGTGCGCCTATGCATGAAATCTGCACGGTAACTTTTTGCTTATAAAAATAATATTAATAATTCATATTTTAATTATTTAATCATTTTAATTTATGATTTAATTTTTATTCTGTTGTGACTTTTGCTATTTGTTGCTATACAGATCAACTTGCCTTGCCTTACATGAAACTGAGATGGGACAGTTTTCAATTGATTCCTGTACTAAATGTGTTTGCACTAAAATATCTACTTAAAAAAAAAAAAGAAGACATTTCTAAAAATATGAGTGCAAAGATCGGTCAGTTATTGATGATGTGTGTAGAAACTCATCATAAAAATCAAATTGATAGTATTAAAAAACAAAGTACACCAAATCAGATTATAATTTTCTGTTTTGTTTTTTTGTTTTTTGCTCTCTCTACAGTTTTGGGTATTTGGTTCTGGAGAATCCTCTGGACAGGGAATCCCTGGATTATTATACCCTGGTGGTCACAGCCTCAGACGGACACCCAAATGGAGTAAGAAACTCAGCTGCACCACACAGATAGTTACTGGCTCTCTTTACTGGAGCTGTCTTACATCCCCCCGCTGGAATTAAACTGAGCAGCAGCTGGCAGCAGTTCTTAATCCCTCACAGAGAAATGCCACAAACAGCAGCTGTTGTATTATCATTTTTTGCTTTGGACTTGCTTAAGATATGCTATATATTCAATAAATAGATAAGTAGGATTAATTCAAATCACCCCTATGATGATGAGTAAACAAGGACCAAGGTTTCCCTTGCCCGGACGTGAGTCACCGGGGCCCCCCTCTGGAGCCAGGCCTGGAGGTGGGGCACGGAGGCGAGCGCCTGGTGGCCGGGCCTTTGCCCTTGGGGCCGGTTGGGCTCAGCCCTAAAGGGTGACATGGACCTCTCCTCACGTGGGCTCACCACCTGCAGGAGGGGCCATAGAGGTCGGGTGCATTGCGAGTTCTCGATTTACCGGTCGATCTACGTTCCTACCCTCACCTATGGCCATGAGCTGTGGGTAGTGACCGAAAGAATGAGATCGCGAATACAAGTGACCGAAATGAGTTTTCTCTGCAGAGTGGCCGGGCTTTCCTTTAGAGATAGGGTGAGAAGCTTGGTGATCCAGGAGGGGCTCAGAGTAGAGCCGCTGCTCCTCCACATCGAGAGGAGC